>SNQJ01S0050853.1:0-29122 GCA_010110895.2 Picea sitchensis
TTCCCATACTTCCTATCTATGTGAATAGACTTTCCTTCACCTACCTCTTCATGCATTTATATTTGGATTTCTAAGTAAAAGATTATGGATGAGCTTCATTTAAGGCACAAGATGGAAAATGTTTGATTTCTTTGGATTACATTTGGCAATAAAGGATTTCATTGCCATGAACCCCTTTCATCATCCGTTATTATGGACTTATACCTTACTTATGCTATGTGTATACATTTTGGACCATTATATATTATATTATAGCAATGCATTTTTACATAGCATAGAGTTGCACCATGGTAACTCTACCATGAGATTTGATAGGAATCATATTTAGAACCCATATATGCCTAGCCATTCTCTAGTCGGGCCTTGATCTTGAGCTCCACACTAGGAATCCATACAAAACATATTTAGGGCATTCACATTATGAGGTCATTTATTTAAATTCGCATGGCTCGACTCCCATCATTATGCCACAAATTTACAATTCATACAAAGCTTGATCCAATATTTTCCAAAGATCAAAACTTGGTAATGTACATTATGTGTTTGAGTATGCAAGTTTCCACAGTTAGCCATCATGCGTATTTATTTTTTCTGGATAAAACTGTGTACATTATGATTTGCACACTTGAAAACAATGAAAGTGATATAGTTGAAACTTGGAAGAGATGAAAGAATATGAATACGGTAAACATATCAAAATATTTAATCCATACAAAAATGGCAAGGGTTAGGAAACTTTTGATAACCATAAAAATAAAAATAAAATCTTGTATGCATTAAAAAAACATTATTACATTGTGAATGATCCATCGATATATTGTCACTATTTGAGTTATACAAAAATTTGTCTCTTTGATATTGCATGAGGACAAGGAAGCTTTCCATGTTTAGCACTACCTATCATTATTGCATAAATTATGAATTTTTTTATTATTAAGAATCAACACTATTTTTAGGCTTTCTACACTATATAAAGCATGTGGTGTGTTCTTCTAACATTGGGAACCTTACATCAATTCTTATACTAAACTATATTAACATGTATAATATATCGATTCCTTGGCAGAACCATGTATGTTATCGAACCAGACTTATTACAAATATCCCAAATAGAAGTAGAAGTTGAAAACCATGTATGTTATCGAACAAGACTTATTACAAATATCCCAAATAGAAGTAGAAGTTGATTAATTTTTATTATAAATATGTAGAGTGTTGTTTCCTCAATTCCACTTCTACCATTATGGTTCGAATAAAACCTTTAGGTTAAGATTTGTTTCTTCTACATTTCTCTTTCATAAATTTCCTCTTTTTCTTGTTCCAAGTTTGGAATAGAGTATGATTAGTGATCTCAAAATATAATATTTTATTTCAATGAAAAGATCATAATGCATGTAATTGAATGGTAAAGATAACTTGGTGTGAAGTATTTGGAGAAGGAATAAATTTCTACATTTACCTTTTAGAATGGTATATTGAAACTATTTTTTATCCTCGTGCTAAATAGTAGAAGTGAAATTACTTATAGTATATCGCATTGTTCCAGTAAGTTTGTGCCTATGACAATGTTTATTCACATAAACCTATTTCTCGTTTTATATGTCTGGTAACCAACTTGGAATTTCTGCATAAAATGATCAAAGTAGAAGGTTGGAAGTATTATATCTGATTGGCAGAGTGTGTGATATTTACAATGGTTTATCCTAATGACATCAAATCCATTGAAAAAATTGTGTAGAGCAAGGTATCTATGGCACTTTCTTGGATAGGTATTTGCTACAACCCATAAAAGGGTACCGATAACTATGCTTGAACTATAGTTGTTGCATGAATTGTGATGCATATTGATATCTTGATTTAATATTTTAATGCCTGTTTTCCCTCAGCATGAAAAATATCATTAATCATTGTTGTGTGGATTGTTTTACATCCACAAAATACTATATTATGACAATTATTGGACAAAATCCCATACTTTTTATAGCTTAACCTTATCATCATATCAAAAGACTCACCTAATTTAAATGCCTCTCTTTGTGCACAAAGCAATCGTTTGCAACGTATTAGTGTAAAGGCATTATGTTTCAAATAGCATTACCAGTAATCTCCACAGGAACACAATCCATTGTTAAAATGGTGAAATCTGTTTGCATCTCTCACAATAATTTCTCGCCCAACAATCTTGGAGATGAACTTAGTGGCATTGTGGCAATCACTACACACACGAAGGTTCTTCATGATACGGATGGGGACGCCTGGGCTTGTATTGATGATCCCAAAGCTAATGGCTAACTTTTCACTGTGACTGCATAGAATATTTTCTTTGGCCTCCTCCTCCACATCGTGTAGCACAAGATTTGTGTTAGGCACATAACCTGCCTTCTTCATTTGCCCATACAAAGTCTCCAACATTGCATAAATTTTTTCAGATTGAGGATGGGTTCTGTCTCCCACCAGGAATGTATGAACCTCTCTATGTACTGTAATAGAACTGCATCCTGGTTGCTTCTTCACTCCCCTGAGTTTCATCGTTGTCCTCAACTTTACTACATCTTCCCACCTGTGTGCCTCAGCATAGATGTTTGACAACAGTACATAATTTCCAGCGTTATTTGGTTCTAGTTCAAAAAGGTGCTTTGCTGCTTGTTCTCCAAGCTCAACATTGCAGTAAATTCTGCAGGCGCCAAGCAAGGCTCCCCACACATTTGTGTCGGGCTCCAAAGGCATCTTTTTGATAATGTCATGCGCTTCATCTAGATGCCCTGAACGCCCAAGAAGGTCAACCACGCATGCATAATGGTCAAGCTTAGGTGCAATGCCATAATCCAACTTCATGCACTCGAAGTATTGCCAGCCTTGGTCGACTAATCCTGAATGACAGCAGGCAATCAAAACAGCAGTGAAGGTGATATGATTAGGCTTTGTGCCTGTCTGTTGCATTTGGGAAAAAAGAGCGAGAGCATCCTCACCATGTCCATGAATTCCGTATGCCAGAATCATTACATTCCATGAGACAACATCTCGTTCAGGCATTCTTACAAACAATTTGTAGGCAATGTTAACATTCCCACATTTCGCATACATGTTTACAAGTCCATTGACCACAGAAACTTCTGATTCAAATGCGCTTCTTATTGCATAACCATGGATCTGCTTACCTTGATCCAGAGCCAATAAATGGGCACACGCAGGCAAAACACTAGCCATGGTGATTGAATTGGGTTTTATTCCCTGGACTCGCATTTCATTGAAGAATGCCAAGGCTTCATGGGGGTGGCCATTCTGGGAATAAGCACCAATTATTACAGTCCACGACACAATATCTTGTTTATGCATTCTTTCAAATAATTTGTGGGCAATGTTAACATCTTTACATTTGGCATACATGTCTACAAACGCATTGCCAACAATAATATCAGATTCAAATCCACTTCTAATTGCATATGCGTGGATCTGCTTACCTTGTTCCAGAGCCAATAAATCAGTACACAGAGACAGAACACTAACCATGGTGATTGAATTGGGTTGTATCCCTTGGACTTGCATTTCATTAAAGAATTCCAATGCTTCATGTGGGTGGCCAGTCTGGGAATAACAGGCAATTATAGCATTCCATGACGCGACATCTCTTTTAGACATTCTTTCAAACAGTTTTTGGGCAATGTTCACATTACCGCATTTGGCATACATGTTTACAAGTCCATTGATCACAACAACTTCAGATTCAAATCCACCTCTTATTACATAACCATGAATTTGCTTACCTTTTTCCAGAGCCAATAAATGGGTACAGGCAGGCAAAACACTAACTATGGCGATTGAATCCGGTTTTATTCCATGGACTTGCATTTCACTGAAGAATGTCAAGGCTTCATGAGAGTGGCCATTCTGAGAATAACCAGCAATTATTGCAGTCCATGACACAATATCTCGTTTAGGCATTCTTTCAAACACTTCGCGTGCATTCTCTAAACTACCGCATTTTGCATACATAGACGCCAGCGCAGTACCCACAAAAACATCCAACTCAAATCCTCTTGCGACGATATCTTCGTGAATTCTCCTACCTGCTTGGAGATCTGATAGGTTGCCGCATGAATTGATTACATAAATTAATACCAACCTGTCGGGATTTATGCCTGCCCGTTGCATTTGATAATACATCCTCAGCGCTTTGTCCCAGAGGCCGTTTTTAACATAGCCTCTGATCGTCTCCTTCCATATGAAAGCATTGCTCCGTTCTTGTTTGTGTATATCCGTTTGTGTGGATTGGTTTTGGGTACCATATGCGTGGGCACGTGCAGCAACTTCTCTGGTTTTCTTCACTTTATTCTTCCGCCACTGATTAACTGCTGCGGGGGCATGCAGATGCATGTCATGGAATGAATTTTGATTAGGAGATGAAGAGGGGGGTAGGCACGAAGAAGATGAAGATAGTAGGAAAAGTAGTGGCGTATCCATCCTACAAAATGTGTAGACAGGGCAGGGGAAGAGGAAACCTACCATAAAATCGCCATTGGTCACACTAATTTCTCTTCACCAACAACCTGTGTTCATCTCTTTGTTGGAATGTTAATGTTTTGTGGGGACAATATGGATTACACACTGATTAGTCCAAAATTTAGGAAGGCTATTACAATTTTGTTTCAGTTTATAATGTATGAACAGGATACAAGTTGTTAACTGACTGGGTGACATAAAAGAAGGGGGTACAGAAAATTCCAAACGACTCTGAAAATGGCCAGGCGAAAACGATGATTAGATGTTCTGGTCGACCGTTTGAAGCACCCTGAAGTCGCCGTAACTTCACGGCTTCAGTTGCAAAGCAGATACGGTGAGCAGAAGCAGGATGAAGCAAATAGAGGCGCGGGAAAGATCATAAAACATCAAGTATGGTTGAGATGATTGATACTTTCCTGTAGGGTGAGTGAGAGAAAATTCAGTATTTGTATGAAAAATCTCATAATTTAATAATTCAGTGCAGTTCATATTTTTGTTTAAGTGTAAACGTTTTAAGAAATGAATTTTTTTTTTCTCGGGGATATTTTTTTGGCAATATTTTCAGGGGACATTTCCCTAAAATACTGTGAAGAATTGTTAGATCTATAGATTTGAGTGATTATTTCTGTATAATCACATACTGCCTTTTTATTTGTTAATAAGTTAATAGATGATGTAGTTGTAATCACTCTTATAGTGTTAAAATTTTCATGTTTTACTAGAAAAGTTTTGATAAGATGGTTCTTATGAACCATTATAACCATAAAATGGAATGAAAAAAACAAAATAAAATTAGAGTTGATATAATAGATTTATTTTAGTTAATGTAATGTGGGAAAACTTTAACATTTAAGAGTAGTAGTCTATTAGCTACATTTAAGACCAGTACATTTTCCTTATAATTTCATGTATTTCTATTGTTATTATGTATTGTTATTATGTTGTCATTATTTTGAATCTATTTTGGTGCCTTGGTACATCCTCTCCTCTAAAAATTAGTGTATCCATATCAAGGTTTGGCCAATGTAGTTTTGTTGTAGGTAGGATGTGTTTATGTAAACCTCTTCTTTCTTTTGTTTGGAACAATCCTCTTGATTTTGAAATTCCATGTTCACATTCTTAGAATCACCTTGTTAAAGTGTTTATTTTTCCTTTTAAACTATCTATCCAAGGTTTAATCATAGTATGTTGGCCTTCCTCCGGTGGTTCAATTGTTCAATCATTGTAATAACTTTTGTTAGTTGTGATTGTCCATAGTTGGACTATGGAAAAATTGCATGTGGTCATTGACAAACCCTCATTGACTTTGCCTTCATCAACTTCACAAATGGCTTGTCCAAGACTTGCTTGTTGACCATGCCTTTGTCAGGCATGCTTATGTTGATGAGTTCTTGTCAATGATTCCCTTGTTAGTCATCCACCTTGTTGATCATCTTCTCTATCAATGGCTACTTTTTTTATGATCCCTCTAATGAGCACTCTCATATGAGTGTCATACTTGTCCACAACTGTCGTGTTGGAACATGTTATTGTTTTAACCTTCATTAATTAGCAATATATTAACAAGCGTTAGGACCATAACAACACATTGCTTGTCAAGAAATAGTTTTTAGATGAATGTCTTATATTATCGAGAACTTCTTCGTTGACAAGTAACTTTCCACCTGTAAATAAATTTTGATCCATTCTGAATCACTTAGCCATTTCTTTGACCATTCAACATATTTCAAAACCTTTGACATACTTGGCCAAATTCAGTTTTGTATGCTAGTCTTGTTAAAGATCCTTTTTAGATCACACCTCACATAATTGGGAGGCTTTTGGCATGCAAAAGCTTACTCAATGAATATGAGTGGCAAGTGCTTTGGGAGGGGGGTGGGGGTTGTCTTTGATGCTGAAAAAAATAAGGTAATGGAATTTTCTTGGGGGCTAAGAACTACCACAATCAATGAGGAAAAGGCATATATATCCTAAAAAATAAAGGAGTTCATAGCATCGTGGTGTTTGGCGACTCTATGATCATTATAAGGGTGTTTTTCTCTCGTAATCCTCCTTCTAATCTACAAATATCTAGATTATATCAATGATATCTTGAGGTGTGTGAATATTTTGACTCCTTAGCATTGTTTTGTGTATACCAAAACCTCAACAAGGAGGTGAATACTCAAGCCAACGAATGGGACTTCCTTGAGGAAGTAAAGCTATGTTAAAAATAAGTGGCAATTATATCCTCCTCCATGTGCCCCCCTCCATTAATGTAATTAGAAAATCCATTGTAATAAGAAACACACACCATGTCATTCATTTACAAGGTGGAAGAACCACCATCAATCACCACCTTCTCACATTCATCGCTCCATTCCTTCGCACAAGTGGAAATACGGAAGGTACGATGTTAGAGAGGGATTTTGCATGTAGGAAGGATTGGTGATATAAGAGTTTAGATCCAACAATGAAGGTTTCACAAGGCATTGTGCATTTGAAAGGGAAGAGTTTGGCTCCACGACTTGTTCTTTGTGTTTCCTTTGCTACATATCCCTCACCATTGTGTGTGTATTCCCATGGTGCACTACCATTCTAAAAACCAATGTTGTCTCCTTTGTGATTTGAATGACCTACAAAAATGTTTAAAAGAATGTGAGAAAGATGTTGTTGAAACTAGTGGGAATGTGACATACTCAACTCTACAATGGACTAAATGGAAAGAGGGATTTGAATGACAAATGAAAGAGCACAACAAAATGAAAAACGAGTGCACCATAGACATTGGTGAACATATTCTTCCTCTACACAAATGGGAGAAGGAGTCTCAAGACCTATTGAATGTACAATAGGGGAATAGGTCGAGATGGATTCAACCATTGCATCTGTCTAGTCTCAAGTGGAGTGCATAATGCATGTCACTACTAAAATACATGTCTATAGCATCATTGATTTGCATCATCGTAGCCCATTTTTTCATTTTCATTTCTTTTATAGAATGCATCATGATTTTGTAACACATTTTTTTGTTGTATTTGCATCAATTTTGCATTGTATAAACAACGTTGAAAAACAAATTGATTTTACCACACATCATTTTTATGTATAATAACATTGTTGTTTCTTCAATTTTGCATCATCTAACATTGTTAAAACTTGTGGTGCATCACGATCATTGTGATTGCATCACGTCGTGTCAAATTAGTGCCATATATATGATTTAATATATCCTTCTTAGTGTCATGTTAGTGTCACAATAATATATTTGAATAAAAGACTACATGCTATGAAATTGTCATCATATTTGTACACAGCTTTGTTGTCATTCTTCTAGGGAGTTCCAATTGATCATTGACAAGAGTATTGCAAATCATGTTAGGGACAATTCTGGAATTTATGCCTTAGATGTGGATGGATACTTATATTCTTAGTTGGTTCACTTCCATTGTGTTATTCATGTTGTTGAATGTGGTGATTGGAACCATTGTTGTTACATATGGAATACACCAAAATAACATGAATCTAATTAGGCTTNGTGGGGGAGGGGAATCGACTTAATTTTATTTTCGAACATTCTCAAGTCTTCAAAAGATTCAATATTTACGTCAATGATGCATCAAGTTTCTATCTCTTTTCACACTCTCCTAGGATGCAACAACCTATTTTCATTGAGAAGCAAGAACTGATTAATGGTACTTCTTGGTGTGGGCTTTGTTGCACTTCATGTTGCAAGATGAGTATCTCCTTCCTACCTTGGTTGGGCAAGGGATTCTTTCTATTACCCCCCAAAGGTGTCCATGCAATTTTTGTGCCTTTTGAGGGGGACTTTATCTAGATGGATTTCAGTGGCCTCCCACCTATTCCAACTAGTTCATTTTGGCAGTTTTCCAATTTGGCAGTTTTTTCCTAGTTTTCGGGTCCCTGACTTCCGAGGCCATTTTGAGGCCCTAAACAATGTTTTTAGGGCTCACCACAATTAAATTGCTAATGGATTTAGATTCTGACAACAAAATGTGTAGTTCTTGGATAGACCTTTCCAATGGGCTATCGTGCGCCAAAAGTTACGACCCCGAGAAGTTGATGTACTAACTTACCCCAACAGAGCCCACATGACTTTTGGCGCTTTATCTCCTAGGGTTAGGTTTTTTTATGTCTAGGGTTTTGGCATTCATGCTTATTGTCAAAACGACTTCAGAGCCTCATTGTAATCATCTTCTTTCGAATGAGTGTCGTCGTCACATATCTTCTCAGAGATAAGCTGCCACCATTCCAGCAAGCTTATTTTCCAATGCATTTTACAGTTTCATCTTATTTCCTTATTGAATAGAAACCATTTTGATTGTATATATGTTATTCTTTGTTAAGCATCTTTTAATAATAATCTGTACTCATTTCGTTTTGCTCATAAAATCTGGATCAGTGGTATCAGAGCGATCTACTCCTTGTCGTTCTTAATGCATGTCCCCGATGAGGTCAGGGTACAAAGAATTGGGTCTTGAGCTCGTTTCCCTTGAGGAAAAAAGTTCTCGCACACCTAAGCGACCTCTCATGGTGGAAGAAAAGAAAGATGACAAGACAAGAGATCCTTTCAAAATGTTTCTCAAGGAATCCCTCACACAAAAGAGGAACGAGATGATGGATAGTTTTGCGCAAATCCTTCGACGACTACCAACAAGCGACACATCTTCTTCAAGCGAAGGTGCCTCCCCCTTCAAGGTACAAATCAACTTTGATATTCCTATATTTGAAGGTCAAATGTATGCATATGTTGTTGACAAATGGTTGAAGCTACTAGAAGGGTATTTCTTTGTCCATAACTTTTCGAATAGAGAAAAGATTACTTTTGCGCTCCTCAAAGTCATTCCCCATGTCAAAGATTGGTGGGAAACTTTTTGTGAGCAAAATGAAACAGAGGAACCCTCATTATTTACAGTCCCGATCACCTGGGAGTCCTTTGGGGATGCTATTAAGGAACAATACTACCATGTCAGAAGTTATGATGACCTGTATACAAAATAGACCACATTGTGGCAGGAAAGAGACCAAGCAGTGCTCGAGTTCACAAATATCTTCCATACCTTGCGCACCAAGTTGGGTATCAAAGATTATGAGTGACATATGGTGCTCATGTGTTGCGGTGGTATGCATAGATACATCCAAGCCGAAATGGAGTTTCTGGACATCTTGTCCTTGGGCGCGGCCTACCGATATGCCATCAAAATCGAGCAAAAGATTAAACAAAAAACACGACAATTTGGGCTTGGGAACCCCTCACAAAAAAATCAAGGAAAGGGCGGCCCCAACCCATAGAAAAAAGGACAGAGAAAAGAAGAACATCCTCAGTACAACCAGTCCAAACCACAAGCAAATAAGGACATTGAAAAGACAAAGAAAGATATCGGGAAGTGGTGTGACTTTCATAAGGGCCCCTAGCATAACATTGTTGATTGTCGCTCAAAGAAGTAATTGGTGGCTAAGGTGAAAGCCTTTGAATCAGATGTGGGTTTCGAATCTCAGTCAGAACCAGAAAGGGGGAGATGGATCATTGACACAGAACCCATTGCTATCGTTTCTACCACCAAGCTCCAACCCAATGAACCAAACAAGCCAGAGGAAGGTGAGGGCCTTTTTCATTCACAGATGTGGGTGAAAGGTACTCTGTTACACTTCATCGTTGATAGCGATAGCCAGAAGAACCTCATATCAGCATAGGTCTTCAAGCAGCTAGCCCTGTCAACAACATCTCACCCTCAGCCCTACACTATTGGATGGCTTCACCTAGGAAGTGATCTCTGCATCAACCAACAGTGTCATTTGTCATATGGCATAAAGACCTTCAAAGACGAGGTGTTGTGTGATGTTTCTCCTCTCAAATTTTGTAATGTTCTTTTGGGACAACCTTATTTATGGAAACATCATGATGTATATGAGACTAGGCCTCATAGTGTTATTATTACTTTGAACAAGAAATTGTATAGGATACCCAAGGCAGTCCCACCTAGTGTTATTTCCTTGATCTCTACCAAGCAATGCAGGAAGGTCATCTCTCAGACAGGGAAGTTTGTCTTCTTTGTGATTCACTCTCAGAGTGAGCAAAAGATTGCAACCACATCCAGGGCCTCCGCAACTGACCTCTCCACACAACAAAAGCAAGTGGATAAGGTCATGGAAGAATACTTAGATATATTCTCCTCACCTATCGGGGTATCTCTACACTGTCAAGTCAAGCATCCCATCGATCTGACCCTTGTTGCACCGCTACCCAATGGGCCATTCTACCACTGCTCTTTGTTAGAGAATGAGGAGATCAAGCGACAGATCCAAGAACTACTCCACAAGCTGGGGAACATCTCTCCCATCTTGTCGCCTTGTGGGAGCCCAATCATGCTGGTGTAGAAGAAAGACGGGACCTCACGACTCTGCATTGACTATCAGGCCCTGAATAAAATCACATTCAGGAATCGGTACCCGATTCCCCGAATCGACAAGCTCCTTGATCAGCTCATGGGGGCCAAATACTTCAATAAGATTGATCTGAATTCTGGCTACCACTATGTCCCAATAGAACAGATAGATGTATGGAAGATTGCCTTCAAGTCAAAAGAAGGTATTTTTGAATGGTTGGTCATTCCCTTCAGTTTAAAAAATTCTCCATTCACTTTCATGAGGATGATGGACAATATCATGCGACCTTTCACCAATACCTTTGTAGTGGTGTATCTGGATGACATCCGCATCTACAACAAGACTTGGGCAGTGCACTTGTAGCATATTCAGCAAGTTTTGCACGCCCTACGACAACACAAGCTATATGCCAACTTGGAAAAATGCTCCTTCGGCATGGACAAGGTCCATTACCTAGTCTACATCATTGATCAACATGGTGTATATGTGGATCCATTCAAGATCCAATTCATTTGTGATTGGCCAACCCCAACCACACTCACTAAGCTTCAGAGTTTCTTGGGCCATTCCAATTTCTATCGTAGGTTCGTGTTGGGATTCTCCCATATTGCATGGGCCCTCAGCCAAGTAACCAGGGGTGGCGGTAAGGAAAAATTTGTGTGGGGCCTATCCCAACAACAAGAGTTTGATGATTTGAAGAAAAACTTGTGCTCATCCCCAGTACTTTAATTACTGGACCTGCAACATCCCTTTGAGATCGAGATAGATGCTTCAGACTATGTTGTGGGTGTCGTTCTCACTCAACACGGCCACCCCGTGGCCTATCATAGTGAGACACTATCAGATGTTGTGTGTAAGTACCCTACTTACGATAAATAAATGTACTCCATTGTGAAAGCCTGCCATCAGTGGAGACATTACATTCTTTGGAAGGAGACAGTCATCTACATTGATCATAAGCCACTACAGTGCATGCAGACACAAGAAAAATTGCAAAATGACTGCCATCAGAAGTGGTCCACATACTTGCAGTAGTTCCACCTTAGCATCAAGTATAAAATAGGAAGTACCAACCAAGTTGTTGATTGCCTCAACCGACCTCTAGTCGCAACACTCACCATGATGCTAGACTCTTGTGGCCACGAGACCTCCAGATGGTCCCACCTCTATGAGATGGACCTCGACTTCCCCACCACCTACCAAATGTTGGGCGCAAACTCAGTTGTCACTAAATTCCATATTCAAGGCGGGTTGTTGTGCCATCTGGGCCATATTTGCATTCCATCAAGTGAGCATGCGAAGCTGATTTGGGAATCCCACTATAGTTGGGTGGCAGGACACTTCGGCGTCAAAAAAGATAGTGGCAGTATTGTAGAAACATTTCTACTGGTCGAGAATTCAACAAGATGTGGGAAAATATATCAGGTCCTGCACTACCTGCATTATTACCTAACCAACCACTAAGAACTAGGGCATGTACACCCCTTTTCCTACTCCTAACATGCCATGGGAATCCATCTCAATGGACTACATGTCGGGCCTTCTATCCACCAAGAAGGGAAATGACTTTGTTTTTGTGGTTGTTGATCGCTTTTCCAGGATGGAAATTATGGCCGCCTGTAAGAAGGGCATCACAGTAGAGGCTATGCCAAGCTCTTCTTTGAACGAGTATGGGTACATTTTGGAATCCCAAAAACCATTGTCTCAGATTGGGACATTCGGTTCCTTAGCACATTTTGGTCGAGCCTCTGGTCACTGCTAGACACCAAGCTCACCAAATCCACTACTTTTCACCCCCAGATAGATGGTGAAACTGAGGTCTTCACTTGGATGATCGTGCATATCATGTGCATGTACAATTCCAAGCACCCCTGCACATGGGATGAGAGTCTTCCCTATGTTTAGCATAGCTACAACCGAGCCCTACATATCTCAACCGACCACAACCCCTTTTAGGTGGGGTTGGGATTCCAACCATTGGGTCTCAGGGATGTTGCACTACCCCTTGCGCCCACCTCGGCTGACTCATCCCTGCTCCAACTAAAGCTAACAAAGCCACCCAGTTCATTGAGCTGATCCAGCACATCCACCAATAGGTTTGGGATATTTTACAGAAATCCAATGCCAAGTACAAGCAACACCATGATCAACATCGGGTGCCACATAAGTTTTAGGTGGGAGACAAAGTTTGGTTGCACTTGCAGAAAGAATGCCTTACAGGCACCCATCGAAAGCTTCACCCAGTCCATTATGGACCTTACACCATCACCAAGGTTGTGGGTGACAATGATTTTGAACTCAACATTCCTCCTTTCCTTGGTCTGCACCAAATGTTCAACATGGCTCTCCTTCGACCATGTTTCCCACCATTATTGGACACCTTGAAGATAGCAGAATAGTTGACACCAACAAAGCTCAACCCTGACTACATGAAATAGGAATCCAATGATCAGATTGTGGACACACAATTCAAGGGCACTCGAAAGCAAATGATCCAACTTTATCAAGTTGTCAAAGCAGGGCAACTCCTGCACCAAGGGAAGTGGCTCACCAGGGGCCAAATTCAACAAAAATTTCATCATCTAATGGGGGAACTCAATGCAATGGATACCATTGATTCCTAAGGGGGAGGATTGATCCAAATGGATGTTGGTGGCCTCCCATCTATTCCAACTGGCTCATTTTGGCAATTTTCCAGTTTGGTAGTTTTTTCCTAGTTTTCGAGTCCCTAACTTCTGGGGTCGTTTTGAGACCATAAACAACGTTTTTATGGATCACCACAGTTAGATTGTAGATGAAGTCAGAGTCTGACAACAAAATGTGTAGTCCTCGGATATATTTTTCAAACGGGCTATCGTGTGCCTAAAACAAAGATCTATGCAAAATTTACGACCCCGAGAATTTGATGTACTAACTTTTCACAATGAGACCCACATGAATTTTGGTGCTTCATCTCCGAGGGTTAGGTTTTTGGATGTCTAGGGTTTTGAAATTCATGCTTATTGTCAAAATGCCTTCAGATCCTCATTGTAATCATCTTCTTGCAAATGCGTGCAACCGTCACATCTCTTCTAAGAGATAAGCCGCCACCATTCCAGCAAGCTTATTTTCCGCTGCATTTTATAGTTTCATCTTATTTCCTTATTGAATAGAAACCAATTTTACTGTATCTCTGTTATTCTGTGTTAAGCATATTTTAATAATAATATGTATTCATTTCATTTTTCTCATAAAATCTGGATCAGGACTACATTAGCAATTCCAGTATCCTTAAAACTAAGAGATCAACTTGACAAGTCTCACCATTAACAAGTGCATGGTTGACATTTTTGCAATTACTTGCTCCTCTAACTTGATTTTCTGGTTTATATCCATTAAATCTAGAGAAGGATTTCTATGTCCTCTATTAATAGTTGGAATCATGTGGCCTTATCTGAGTTGTTTACTCTCTTATTTTTGAGTTCAATGTAGTACATGATGACTTGATATAAGTATGCCTTGGTTTTTTTGAGATATTAGTTTCATTTGTATTCAGGTATGGATTTCAATATGAATTTTTTTGGGATCTCTCTCTTGCTAAAGATGGTTGGATTTTAAACAATATAGACTACAACACTTTTCTAACTACATGAAGGAAACTTGGGCTTCACTACATTAAAAATATTAAAAAACTCAGTAGAGCGATAGAAACAAAACAAGCACATAGTAAGAGCCAATTTTTACCTTGGAAATCCTTTACTAGGAAAACAAACCAACAAATATATATCTTCATTAATCCCTTGGTGAATCTAGCCAAGATGGACAAAGAATAAACCACTTGAGGCATATTATAATGGAAAGCACCATGTCTTTAAATAGGATTCATCACATCACATCAAATACTTAACCCCCTCAAAGTTTATAACCAAGTATCCAAAAATAAAACATCCCCCCCCTTAATTATGTCACCTAGGTCTATGTCTAGAACTTACACCAATGATCCAACAAACCAAGGGTATTCATGTCAAAACAAGGTCTTGCAACTGTATGCCCATTTACATGTGTTTAACTCCAACCCCCAAAAATACCCACCATCGTATACCAAAACATGTGATACTATGAAACATCTACATGTTCATTATGTGCATCCTTCCTACTCCAAATACAACTACATAATTTGGGTACTTCTTAACCAAGTACTTCTTCATCCTCTCTCTATTGTTTATTATTATTCCATTTCACCCCACTCTCAACATGGCTCATAAACCCATGGCCAAGAAGATCAAACCACCACTTAAATTTGTGTCTCTAATCCAACAACGAGTTTTCTATAACATGCAAAGAAAACTAGATATATACCTCCAACAACCAAGGAAATTTGACCTTCCTCTTCACACTCCTTAGTCAATCAATGCTTCCAATTCAGTGCATAGATAACCTTTAGCAAATAAAAGGAACAAATAATTCAATCCATTGATGTTGGTCGACCCATGCTTCATTATTGATACATCCAAGGAACCAAACTTAGTTGATCTTCCACACCTTACCTAGGCACATGACTAGTCATTACATTCAACAACACATTTTTTTACCACATGATGAACACAAAGGATAGGGAGAGATCACCCAATAAGAAGTAGATCCATCCATTTTATATCCATCACACTGATTTGCAAATGTAGCATCGTAACAAGAGGCTTCTTCTTGACAGATGAAAAACAATCCCATATTCCATTACACAAGAGATCGCAGTATCATCTTCTTCTGGATTGGATCAACTCACCATGTAATGGTGGGTCCTAATGTTGTGTGTTAGTGCACCCATATTTACCACAATGAAAAACCAAACACCACCACCTCATGTGCCATTTCATTGTGTGTGATTGCAGGTAATGCAAAGGAATAAAATGGACAATTAGTTGAGATTGTTATAAAGGTTGAAGAAGGTGGAAATATGCTTTTTAAAAGCATACCAGTAGCACATGACCTGAATTATGTTGATGAGATGGAGAAAGATGAAGAAGTTAATTGGTGTGAACCAATACATGATTTGATGCTTAAGGATGATGTTGAAATCCTCATTGATTGGTTGGAGACATATGAGATGTCACAGGAAGGTGTGTTTATAGGTATCCAAGCACTAAAGGATGATGTGATTACAAAATTGTCTCAAGGAGAGGGAGACAAGAAAATTTCAACAAATAGGTTAGTAAAAGATTGGAGTATTGGTCAGAAAAGAAGAGAGAGTTTATCTTCAGTGGAGAACCAAGCAGAAGACATAGAGGGTTCAAAGCAACACATAATAGAAACAACATAATTTAGTAGTTTTGAATCTAACAAATAGTGTATGTACCCAGGTTATGGATATTAGCAGTCCATAGAAAGTAAGCAGATTCTAAATTCTACCATGTTTGAGATTGAGACAACATTGCTTCAAGAAGGTAATAGGAGAGATAGAGATGTCGAGGATGTTGAAGGTGTTGAAGACACAAATGAAACAATGAATTGACTTGGAAATATTTTTGCTAATGAAATATTACAGTGGGCCATGTTGTTTCCTTATTCACACCTGGGAGACGTGGAAGAAATATTCAATCCACTCAGTGTGTCCTTGGGGGCAAGTGAGAGTTAAGGTGTTGTCACCTAATCCTCAACTCCTCCGTCTAGGCCAACTCTTAGCGAATCCAAGGGGGGTAGTCCCTAACAAATATACTAAGGCTTTGAAATAAGCTAAGTACAAAAATGGAATCTATGAGTTTATTATTCTTTTAAACAATCAACCATAAACTGATAAAACATGAAGTAAACATTCACCACGACATATAATCAATAAGCATATACTTGCATCAAAAGGATACTGAGAAACAATTGTTAGATGCAAGTTTCATTTAAATTGTTTCCAATAGATAACCAAATTGTAGATGAAGCCTGTGGCTTTGTTGAATGTAAAGATTGAGACCAGTGCCTTAAAGTGAATCGTGGGCAATGTAGTTCACTTGTTTTATTAGGATAAATTGATGTTAGTTAATGAAATGGTTTGGGCCTCCTTGGAGGTTAGCTCTTTGTTTGGAAATTTGCGGAGATTTTACCGAAACCCAATGGTCTCACCAATAAACTCACTCAAAGTGTTGGATGTCCAAAACAGGTGGGAAGCCAGGTCTCGAGAGGGCCCACCTTACTTCGCAGGTCACTTCAAGAAATTTTATCACGCATTAAGCTAACTACTTTATAGATTGTCCTAATTAATCTATCAACCACTGACCAACACAGCGTGTATGAAACTTACTTCCAGCAGATCGAGCCTAGCTCACAACTGGAAGGATCAAGAACTATATTGAAATTTGAGGGGAATTTGTTTATTTTAAACAAGGAAATAAATAATTGAAATTGAAATGTGAGACTAATTACTAATCCACACTGACCAGGCCTCTTTCGAGGAGCTGAGCGGATGGTTTATTTGCCAAATTGAAATTGCAAGAAATAAAGCTAATCTAGCAATTCGTGTTCTACTTTGCAAAGGGAAACTAATCTAGATTGATTTAACTTTATTGATTAATGTGAGATTGTTTGAACTTTAAGCAAAGGAAATAACACTAAATGAAAGAAAGTCCAAACAAACACAACACCAACCCCCCCTTAAGGGGAAAACAAAGAGTGAGGCCTCTCTTGGCTCACTTATTTTATTAATTCGGTTACAAGTTCTCTCTTGAGAGTCTTTAGATCTTTTTCAAAGGGGCTTAGGATCCTTATAACAATGAATCAAGGCTTTACAATTTACAAAATTCCTTAAGAAGGTATAGGGTGCTTCTGGAAGTCCCAAATACTCATAATCCGCTGAATTTTGGCAGAATTTCCCCTTGTTTATTCAATGGCATGCACAAAACAACAAACAAAAGAGGACACAAGATAGCCAAAAACACTTTAATAGTGTCTTTGGTTATTAGTAAAAATCTACAAAAATTTCTAAGTTAAATTCTACAAAAAATTGCAAAAGGGAACTAAGAAACTCAAGCTAGAAAGCTAGTTTCCTTAGGGTCTTTTGTGGCTGTTCTAAAACAGCAAGTTTAAAGCACTTAGATGCTATATTTGAAAAATGAAAACACTTGGAAAGTATTAGCCTTTAACCCTTTAGAAATTTTAGAAAATTATTTGAGCAAATGACTACTTTCCTATACTAGATCTAGATTCTTAAGATAACAACTTTAAGAAACATAAATCAGATCTAAGCTATCACTTGCATGCATGAAAGGAACTAACGATTTAGCTAGATAAACTAGATCCAAACTTGCTTGCATATATATGTAAAGTAACCAAGAAATTTTTCTTTCAAGAGAAGGAGAAAGAGAACAAGCTTATGCTTGGAAAGTATTGGGCAATGGATTCCTTCTTGGTGTTGAGGTGGAGGGATCTTTTCAAAGGATTTGGACAAGAGGAAGAGTCAAGCTAGATCATTCGCTTCTCCAAGTTGAGGTATCAATTAGTTCGGTCGCTTGCAGAGAGAGGGTTAGAATATGGTATTACCTACAAAAGAGACCTCAAAACACAAATATGTTAAACCAAACAAGGTATTACCTACAAAAGAGACCTCAAAACACAATATGTTAAACCAAACAAGTATTGCATCAAAAAATCGCTTAAGTAAATAAATAGCAAGATAACTAATCAAACTAGCTTAGCAATCTTACCCTATTGAGAAATAGTACTCCTATAAAGCCACATTAACCAAAATATAACAACAAGAAACAATAGAATAATATCACCTCATACACATATGCATCCACACACTTGGCAAATCCACAATTTGACCTCCAAACTCTTCTTTTATTCCAAAATGAGAAAGAGTATTACAATAGCAATGATACACAAGAAATTCTTCCCAAAGCTCCGACTAACTCACAATGGGAGAGAATACTTTCTTATATAGAAAAATGGGTGAAGGTTCCCATGAGGGAGGGCGCACCACTTGGAGAAGGGGGCGCACCAAGTGTGAGAGGAGAGCAGCCAAGTGTTGAGGAGATGGATGCCACCTCTCCACTAACTCATAATAGTGCCAAGTGTAATGGATGGGAGGGTGTGGGTGCGCCACCTCTCAAGAGGGGTGCACCTCTTTATTGGCATGTGCTCTAAATCATAAATCACATCACCCAATCAATCTTTAATCAAGTCGATTGTGTCCCTTGTGATTGTCACCTTGACTTTTGAGGCTTTACTTGTCTCCAACATGTCTAAACATGTTCCCCAAAATTAGCACTTGCTGATTTTTTATGATTTTATTTGACTTTTTTGGGTTTTTGGAGTAAAATTAATTTTTAAGTGATTAAAATCACTAATTTTACTCAACCAAGTGGGTACTTAGGTAATATGGGTGCTCTAGGTTAAAAAATGAGCACCCCCATGGTAGATTAAGTCCCCTAGTACCACTTTTTTAATACATCTTTATTTTTTAATTAAAAATTGCCGAATTCTGGCAATTTTTTAATTAACTGAAAAAATTTAAAAAACCTAAGGGGGACTTAGTACATTTCCATAAGATTCTAGGAGAATTTTTAGCATGGAAATATACATTAGACACTAGTCTTATATCCATGCTCAACCCTAACCATGGGCATATACTCCAGCTCTGGAGGGATTGAGTGAAAAAACTCATAAATTATAAATTGCCTAAAAACGACAAAATATAATTAGTAAGTGAATAAAACACTCCAAAGTATAACTCATGCTTAGGACTTATGGTGGCTAATACCTTTTACAAGTTCATCATGCAACATCTCTTATTACAATTTTTTATGGAAATGTAAAGAGAAAAAGGGTGGTCTTTATGACCGGCTGAACTTCTGAACTCTGAACTTTGAACAATAATGTTCAAACTTTGGCAGCTCGCTGGAAATCCATCCTAGTGCATCTTTGATGGATACCAGGCTACAAAGGAGTACATAAATCTAGTTGAGGAAGAAGTTGTTGATTGGAATTTGGTAAGTGAAGGTATGAAGAATTTGGTTTTAATTTGTTGTTTTAATCAAATTCAAGAGCAGAATTTGCAGGAAAGATTCCATAACTTAAGTATGGAACTAGGAAATGTGAGTTTTTGGGTAAATGAGTATTCTCAAAACCTTGAGAATAACCAAATATATGGAGATTAGAATGCAATGCAACCAATGAACAACAACAATGAACTAGAGTAAGGATATACAACCCAAGGAGATGCTTTTGAAGGAAGTCAAGGATTACTAGAGGTAGCAGAAGTGGATTCTATAATTAAAGAGTTATAGGAGCTGATGATGAAGTAGTCTAGATGGAGAAGTTTTGAGGTAAAGGATATGGTCAATCATAATTTGCAACTGATTGAAGGGAAGAGGATGAACCAACAGACAATAATACTTGTACAACAACAACAAAGGTGTAAATCATTTGGACAACTACAAATTAAAGTTTGGAATCCAAGAAGACTTCATCAACCTATGAAAGCACATGACCAGGAGGTCATGAATGTTTTTAACCTCAAGAGTCTAATGCAGGAGCATTCAGGCTTCCAAAATCAAGAACTATGGAGTAGACCTAGGGGGTCTCTCAAAGTTTACTAAGGGAGTTGGTTCCCTAATGAAATATTATATTTCCTAAGTTTATGTGCATGTGTCTAGAAGAGTGAGATTGCTAGAAAGGATGAGGTTGGTTTTCTAATCATTGATGTAATTAGTTGTGAGAAATTGGAATGTAATTGAGTCTTCCTAAATAACACAGATCTCGAAGGGAGTTGGAGTTATTTTAGGGTTGTTAGAGATTACTATGGACTTGAAGTCCGTTTTAGGGACTTGTTGAGAAATTTATGGATCTGAGCCAAGTTTTGACATTAGACCAGGGTTAATTATTTAAATTGTAAGCCTGTAAGGCATTGGCATGGCTAAACAAATGCAAATTAGGCGAAACAGAGGGTGGCCAAATAGGAAGATCAGGCTATAGAGGAGGTTGGCCATATTAGAGAGAGTTAAACCTTGAGGGAGATTGGCCATTCAATAAGAGATTAGGCCAAGAGAGGGAGAAGAAGGCCTATTGAATGAAATTCAGGCTAGAGAAGGATTTAGAAGCCCTGTGTAATTTCTATTGTACAATGTGTGTATTGAATTAATGGAATGCCCTATTTTGAGTAGATTATTGGTGTGAATTGTTCAAGCCTCTTTTCTTTATGTGAGAAGTTATATGCCCTTGTATGCATTTTTGAAATCCTTCCATTGCAGGTGATAAGCATTTGAAGTACAGGTGGAACATATATTGAAGATCGGTGCACATGAGAGTGCACCAAAAGTATGATTAAGCTCAAGCGGGATAGCTTGGTGGAGGAGTGCGTAATATAAAAGATCAGAAGGAAGAACATTATACCATAGATTGTGATCATTGTTGATCATGATAGGATCAACAACGATCCATCCTCATCGCGCTGTAGAAGAAGCACAGAGAAAGGTAAAATTTACATAGCAGTGAAAGACTATAGGAACTGTCTGATCCTATAGAAAATAGATTACAACCATTAGATGGGAAGAGTTTTCGACTGAACGATCATGAAGGATTAATCTCACTAGTTAGATCGTGATCAGAGAGGATAAATCAATGATGAATAAGGGATTCACATTTAGAACTTGCATGTGGGTTAATTCCAAGGTGAAAACGAGAAAGAGCAGGATCATGCCACATGTCAGGAAAGTAGCACGATGAGGGGATCAAATCATCGATTCGAGTTGTGATCAATGACAGAGGAGTAGCCTCACGTCACAAAGTTACATGAGCTTTAATTATGGGGGTGTATCACGCATAGATTGTGACCGTCCATTGGATTGGCTACGTGTCACGCCCGGATCACCTTGCATAGTGAGGATGGAGTTAATGCATCACCTTGTTGGAGCGCACGGGTTGTCAATCTAAGCGCTTGATTAAACATTATTGTTGATCATCTAGGGTTTTAAGTTGCGAGTTGAGCACCCATCGGGTTAGCGCTTGGATATAACCTCTGGTTGTATGGTCGAGAGGACCTTCGTAGTGGAGACTAACACAGAGGAGTTGGTTATAAAGGCATAAGCCCAAGGTTATAGATTATGGTCATATCTATTGATCGCACGAGAAAAAAAGGGTAAGCCCTTGGAGTATTGTTAAGCACCCTTTTGATTGGGTTATGGTAATGACCCTGGTATTGTGTAGAAGGAATATGAAAGACCAAGTACTAAGAGCCTAATCGCCATTAAATTGTTGTAGAGATAGTGGGAGAACAAATAGAGTATTCGAGTGAATGGGTGAGTTGATCCATAATTGTGATCAATTCATGGGAACGAAGTCTCCTAAGGTTTTGGGCTGACAGAGAGTTAGTTTCTTGAGACTAACCTTACACGATAGATCCTTGGACAACTTCTTTGAAGTCTTATAGAGAAGACCGAAATTGGAAAGCTGCCTAACTGTAGGATATTGGAGATACCATGTAATGGTATTTTCATCACCTTTGAGTTGCAGTTTTCTTGTTTGGGTCATAGTTGGGTTATGCCTTGCTTGGATAGGAAAATTCCCCTTGTTGATATTTTCTGAATTGCTTAAATGATAGACTAGTAGGCCTAAATTTGCAGAAGTTCTAGGATTGTTTCCCTGGAGTGTTACCTTACCTTAGACGCATGAATTTTTTCAGGCGAAGAACTAATGAATCCCGTGAAACTGTACAAAAGCATTGAAGAGACTAAGTAAAGTGAGTAGGAAATTTTTCTTGTTGGCCCTACAAAGGAAGTGAGTCAAACTTCTAGTTGAAGATGGGAGGATAAATTCACAAATCCAATATTTTCCCCTTTTTCAGATAAATCATAACACGAGAAGCATCAGATCCCAACTATCTGAATGCATAGAAAAAGGGATAACTAGAGATCCGAGCATTTGGCCTTTTATATGACATGACCCTACGACCCTTAGCAAAATCCTGGATACCCGTATGGTCATCATTCTTCCAGCAAAGTTTCATGGCTTAAATTACCTATTATTGAGCATGGAGAAACATATACGGAGGACATGACATCCAATGCTCTGAAGAATTGTCTCCTCATGTTTTCATCGGATCCCCAGATGCCTGGATGGGCAGGGTTCCAAGGAAAGGTTTCGACCCTACCCCTTTGCAAGGTTATGAACCCGAGAAAGTTAGGTCATGTTCAGATGATGTCATGATGATGTGTCATTCTAGGTGGCAGTCAAAATGCCACGAGGGAGGGCTGACAAGTGTTGGCCAATATTGATAAATCAGAAGTGGACAGGTGTCAGCATGGTGTTGGAGGAGGTCGAGGGGACCTCGTTTTCACCAAGCATAAGTGAGTTAGGGATTTAATCTCAACCATTGGATCTAAGATTTGACAAATCTTGGCCGTTAATCTCATTGAGCTACGAATTTCATGTCCATATCCAGATCCGAAAATATATACATTCAATGTTTCGAATAAATAGGCCTTATGAAAATCTTGGATCCTGGATCCCAAATGGATCTGAGATCTCAAATGGGCTTGGTTCCTTTTCAGGGTTCTGACCCCTTTGAATAAGTAAAAGTAGAGAGTCAGGGAACGTGTAAGTGATGTCATCGTGATGTGTCATGCCCCATGGCAATGAGAATTCCATGGTGGAAGAGAGGTGTAAGCCTGGTATTGGCACGGGGTGAGAGTGGGCCCATTGTTGGGTGTGAAGCCTATGTCAATACTATGGAACTTGAAGCTATTATGAAAATTATTGAAGCATATAATCAAGATAAAGATGCATTGGAAGGTAGGTCGCTTTAGTGCTTTCAATATGTGGGATGCCATGCTATTGAGAACAAGGAATACCATAATAATAATGATGTTGGTCCATTGCTATTCACATTCCCTACTCTTCTTATTGTTGGTCAAATTCCCATTGTCACTGATGCACATAATGCAAGTGTTGTTGTTAATAGTTAGAGTACTAAACCTGCAATGATGTCTATGATTAAATTAAGTGTAACCATAAGAAGTGGTTGTTACTATGGCATCTAGCATTGTGAACATTATTGTTGGAAGCTCAAGTTTAGTTGATTATACTGGTATTTTAGGATTCCTTCTAGTTCCAAATTTGAGAATAGGAATGGCTATTCAAAGCCACCCCATAAAGTCTACCTTGCAATTATTTTTATCTAATGGTCTTTGTAAGGAGGGTGTCAAACAACACTAGTTCCTCCATGACATGATCTGGAGGGCATGGGGAACTAGCAATGTAGCCCATTAAAATCATATGAATTTTGCATGATAGTACTAACATATACCTATCCACATAGATATTGCAACAAATGGTCTACTCTTGTGCTACATTCATACATGACCCACCTAGTGCTAACACAATATCTCTCTACTATCCTTATGTGATGGGTCACCTCCTTTTATTTCCCCTTGCCTTGTCCTAGATGTATGGCATATTAGGGATGTCTAGTTCTTTTATAGGATCCTTTGTCACATTTCTTCTCTTAGTCTTTAGCCCCTGGTTGTCGATTTGGCTTATTTTAACCCTCAAGGTACTCATTTAGGGTATTTCCTAACATTATGGGTTCAATTTGGGGTGCAGATCCTTGATTGTGTTCATATTTACCTAGGAATCATCATTATAGGTTCACAATGACCCAAATCCATTTTAATTTGCTATTTATGGGGTCAAATGAGTCAAATTTTCCTTAACCTTTCCCGATCTCAAGGTGACAAGTGTACTGTGAATTTCCTAGCTATATCACGATTGTGTATCACAACTCATGGAAGACAGAGTATATTTTAGGGGAAAACCCATTGTATAACCTTGAACCCAATGATGGGTCATCCATTGTTAGAGATATATTTTGGTGTATCATTTTGCATGGAAATGGATTATTAGGGCCTTTTTCAAATACTCCAAAATAATTTCAACAACTAGGACTAGGTCCACTTTCACATGCATCTTAGCCTCCTTCTTCTTGATACATCATGGATGTTTAGAATAATATTTAAAATGTAGTTTTGAGCTTACCACACGAGAAGTGAGAAGTAATGAGTGTTGGTTAATAGACTAGAGAGTTAGTGACAACTCCATGAGAGCTTTAATATAATGTATATAAGTCTCAATTTAGTGTTGAGCAATGAAAATCGATTCAAAGATTAATAAGAAAGAACTGACTAATTGTCATATTGTATATTAAAACAACCCCTTTAAACCATAGTTACCAAGTTCAAATTCAAATTCGATTCATTATGAAAAAAAATTGACTGCCTAAAATCCAATACGGAAAAAATTCAGGAGTATACATCTTACAAATACTTAAATATACTATTTTTTCAAAATTTTAGAAAATATAAATGGCAATAATTATATTCAAAACCTCAAAGAACCCTATAAAATTGTTTTCATTCATGTTATAAACACTACAAATGGAATTAGATACTACAACAAACGACATAGTTTTACATGGGAATGGTGATTTGTTATGTATAAAGGAAACACTTTCAAACATGAAGGGTTTGAGAAACCTTTCATGAGCTTCCACCAACCCAAGTCAAGGCTAGCGTTGGACATAATTATTCGTTTCACATTTTTCTTGGAAGAAAATCGATTTGGCATTGAAGGGAAACAAGCAATCTTTATTTTCATTTATGTATTTAGTTGTTTGCCCTTTTTTTTTCGGGGGGGGGTTGCTCTCACATTTTATTTATTTTATGTGCAGGTTTAATGAAAATTAAAACAAAGAGATAACAACCATGAAGGAACCATAAAAACTCTCCCACAATGTTAAAACCTCGTGCAACTAAATGGGCATCAAGATACATTAATGTGTTTGAAGAGGAGGGCTGGAAATGAGGATGGAAACCATGAAAGAGTAAAAACAAAGTTCTATAAAATAGAAAAAATAATCATTTCTTGAAAAACCAAAAAAAGGAGGAATTTCTTGCAATTTCTACAAGTTAAAAGAATAGGTCATATTAATGAAATTTCGAGCCATGTACTCTATCAATTTTTCATTATGCCAATAACAGAGAGAGTCAATAGACTTACTTTTTTGTTATGGACCACTAGAAATGGACCCCACAAATCAAATCATGTGCTAGTGCTATGGAAATGGACTCTGCTAATCGAATCTTGCACCAATGATCTGGAAATGGACTTCGCTATTCGAATCCTACACCATTGTTCGTCGTCATTTTGTAATGGACCAAAACATGGTAATCACTATTCTTTTGGAATGAGGGATCGATATCATGATGAGGCATTGTGTAATGTTCCCCTCCTCTTTACAAAGGTATTGAGAGACTTAGTAGTCTAGTTGTCCCCTCTAGACTATAGTCTCATGGATAAAGGGGACTAAGAGGCGCAAAAATGGTCACTAAGAGCTAAAAGTTATATTATTAAAGTGACTTTAGTAAAAAGGAAAATAAAAAGCTAATTGGCTAATATGAGGAAATAAAGTCAATAACCTTAGAATCTAATTAAATAATTTAAGTGAAAATTAGAAGATGGAAGTAGAAAATAAAAGGAAGGCACCTCACTCCTCATTCATGTCATTTATCATTTTGCATATTTGAGCTCTGCAGCTTAGACGTTTTGAGGGTTTTGAGTAAACAAATCCTAGATATAACAAGGAGGCGAAATATTCCTATGTTCTTGGTCCAATCTTGGTCAAGGTAGTGAAAGATCCCACCCTCACCATTCTACTCAGTTGCAGATCAAGTTAAGAAGTGTATTATGGAAGTAGGGTGCAAGTTTGGGGCTTTTCTGCAGATATGGTGTATTGTTGGAGAAGAAAGAGTTTGATCTAACTAGGGAAAGGAGGATCGTAGACCAAACTTATTCCAGGAGGATTTTCCATCATTAGAGAAAATTTTCGCATCGGTTCTTGAGGGGTTTTCTCTACATATTTATTATTTCTCTTGGCTAGGCGAATTTATGAAGGAGGGCACATTGTCTCTTGGTGATTTAGTGAGTTGGAGGGTTAGATATTACATTACAACTGAAGGATATCATCATATATGTTTCACATCCCTAGATCTAAAGTTCTACAGTCATTCTCAATGGTTTGGAGGCCAGATCTGAAGAGGCCGAATATCCTAGGATCTCTACAGCCAGGTTGTGCACAACTCAGCCATATTTGGATGCTAGATTGAAGAAGGGAAAGAAATTGATCTTGTCCAGACTTGCATGCTGCCATTGAAGGTCTAGGAGAACTCACAACTCTCTCTTTATTGTATCTTGGAGGCATTTGTAGCCATAGCTTCTATATTTCTTCTATATTTTCCAAATATGTGTATCTCTTGTATGGAGGTCAACTTATATAATAAATAAAGGTTAGATCTGAAGTTTGTGGCTATTTCATTGTGTTATTCTCTTGTATCTTGTTGTTTCATATATTGGTGTTCCATATCTATTCTCTATATGTTATAAAACCATTAGAAGCAACTCCAACGCAACTCTGGGGAAACAATTTGCAAAACTATTCAACAAACAACTCAGACAAACAAGTATTAAACCCTTAAGTTCATGACAACTCTACTTGGGAACATTATAGTGGTATTAGAGCAAATATCCTTGCCATCCTGTAATTAATTGATTCCTATAAGGAGAGGTCGAGGAGGACACCATTTACTAGATACTCCAGAGGAAGAGACATAAGGAAGTATGGGAAAGAGATAGGAATCAAGAGATGGTAATGAGAAGGGAGCATGGGAGAACATGTTCTAGGAAATGGTGCCCTCCCTTGATAGGACACAATTTAATTTGCAGCATCACATGCAATAAACTTGGGAACACTTGTCAAGGAAACAAGATGAGGTCAAGACAACCTTGACATATATCAATTCCACTTTGAAAGAAGGACAAGAGAAGATTGCATATCTTCTCATGCATATGATTCATGGTAGGGAACTTCAAAGAAATGAGGGTAACAATGGGGCTAGTGGATCCTATGGATAAGAAGGGCATTACACAAAGACCAGTCATCATACCCACTATGAAGGCCAAAGCTTATTTGGAGGTGCTCATAACAGGCTGTCAGGTAATAACAAGGATACACCAAGGCCTTACATGCCTAGTTTCTTGGATGCACATCAACAAGGTTTGAAGGGTCATGGGGATATAGAATACAACTTTGATCAGTACGAGAGAGAGAGTATGCAACACTAAGCACAAGTTTCAGGAGGCATGTCACACTATCATAATATTGTGGAATCAAATTCAAAGGAAGGCCTGGGGATTTTCACAAGGGGAATTATGATCTAGGGCGCATGGCAGGAAAGATGGATATTCCATCCTTTGATGGGACAACCAAGTTATCTGCCAAGGCGTGGGTGCAAAAGTTGGATGCTTACTTATAAGTAAATCCCATGATGGAGGGTAAATCCTATGAGTGGTGGTTTCATGGGATGACTACCCTAGGGCATGAGCATATCATTTCTTACAGATAATTTACACAGAGGATCATGGACATATTTGATCAGGGTGATCTAAAACTTCACTTCAGAGAGCTCACTCAACGTAGACAAGCAGGTTCAATTGATGCATTCATAGAAGAATTTCAAAGAATAGCAGTGATGGTTTCTTATGTATCATAGGCTAGATTATTGATTCTTTTCTCTAAGGGGATAACAAAGCCCTTGCGTGGGTGGGTTAAGGATTTTAATCCCACCAACTTATAGGATGCAATTTGGAAGACTAGGCATTTGGCAGGGGAATCTCATAAAAACAAGTTCACCCCACGACCACCTATTTTTCCTAGAGGAAGTGAGTCAAAATTTGCAGATAAAAGTAAGGGAAAGTTAGATGAGACCACCAGGAGAGAGTTGAGGAGGAAACAACTATGTTTTACTTGGAAAGAACCTTGGGAACTAGGGTACAAATGTATGGGAAAGGGAAAGATACACTAGATCTCATATAGTGAGGAGGATGAAGATGAGGTTGGACACCTTCAGAACATGGAAGTAACTCAAATAGATGAAGAGCATATACAAGAGGAAGGTGAAGAGGAGACAGAGCACAAGAAACCAGGGATTAAGAAGGTAGTTATAACATCCATTAGTGGGGTGCAAAGGTTTAGTACATTCGGGAAAAGAGGAGTTATCCAAGGGAAAAAGGTTACAATGTTGATTTGTTAAGCCCTAATATTGGCTCATTACCCCTTAATTGGGGCATATTACATTAGTAATGTTATTTTATTTATGTCGGCTTTATTCCATTAGTTGTAATTATACCTCCTAGTCTCCTATATATACCAAGGAGACATTTTCAT
>SNQJ01S0050854.1:0-21517 GCA_010110895.2 Picea sitchensis
CCTCATCTTCACATAGACTGAGATAGTCTTTTGGAGGTCCAAAAGCTTCCCAATGGGGAGGTGTGATCAGGGGATCAAATTTTGCTCAATTTTCAAAGTGTTCGGAATGCGACGAAAACAGTGCCATTGCGTCCATCTCGTCTTCCTAATTTCGGCGGTATATTTACTTTCTCAAACGGAGCCCGTATGAAGGAGATATCGCGATCTGTCTGCCAAGCCAAATAGGCAAAATTTTTGGATGTTGATTGTGCCTGTCTGTACAATCCGTACGGTGACATGGTAGGACCGTACAGGTCGTACGGTGATGATGTGGCAGTTTTTTATTGGTTGGTTTCTGGCGTATTGGATGGTGACACGTGTCCGGTTGGTGGCGAGTAATATGAGGACACGTGGCCCAATCCCTGGGCGCCACGTGTCCCCTCATTATTGTTTATGTGGTTGTATAAAATTGTATGGGGAGTCCGCGGGGTTCGACCCCCGGACCTCCCCCAACACTAAAGACTTCATAACTCTCTGCTAACCAAAGTACCACCATTTGTGCCTTGTTAACTATACCACAAAACATATATTTAAGTTTGAATGTTATGCCAACGGAAAAGGTGGTCGAGCCGGGGCTTAGCCACGACTCGTGGACGTATTACATCGCATATGACCCAACATATATGCATTAACCGAATGTTTTGGTGCGCGCACGCATTTCATTATGTTACATTGTATTGCAATACATTGCATTGCAATGTATTTCATATATATATTATGTGTGTTGGCGCGGGGTTTGAAACTACGACCCATGGCTATGTAAACGTGTGTTAAATGTTGGCGCGGGAACCAAATGTAAGTTGCACGATTTTAAAATGGGTTTAACCACTTTTATCAAATGCGCGAGGTCACATGCCATACGCCCAGGTGCCTAGGCGGTTAGGGGCTGGAGGCGCCTTAACCGTCCTACAGTTTGTACCGATGCGCGGTTGCGTACGGGACTGAGTTTTTATGCTTTAAAGAGCGTGTGAGCCAGGTTTGTGCAAAGAGGGGTACGAATTGTAGAACCAGAGACAACAAAGTTGAAGAGGGAGACTTCCAGGAGGCCTAACTTCTTCATTTTTTGACCGATTGAGGTGCCGAAAGAACCCAGACAGGGGTTTTGGGATGCTGGGAAGCCATTGGAGCAGTCAATTTGTCACTTTGAGCATTGTAAGACATGTTTTTGAGCACTTTTTGAGAAATTAATAATAATGATCCATTGGAAGCTGGACAGGAGATGTAGCCCATAAGAGGGGTGAACTCCTTTATCAATTGTTGTGCACATGTGTTTATGTTCAATGTTTATGCTGCTGTCTATGAGTATTTTGCATAAGTAATCCTTAATTTATGTGTTGCAAAATGATCCTGTTGCTTTAAACACATAACATTTCACTTGCAATAATTATTCAAGTTTTTCAAGTCTTCTTCATTTTTAGATCATTATAGCTATGGAATACTACTGTTGGAGATGCTCACTAGAAAGAATCCGACCCACGACATGTTTGTGGAAGGAATGAACTTGCATAAATGGGTGGGGAGTCATTTTCCAAATTGAATAAGAGAAGTGGTGGACACGGGTCTACTAAGAAGGACTGGTACATGTATTGAAGAAGATAAAGACTTCAACTGCCTCAATCAACTGATAAATGTGGGCTTGCTCTGGACAAACGAATCCCCTGAAGGACGACCTACTATGATGGATATTTTGAGCATATTACAAAGCATCATAGACACTTTTCTAAGTCTCGTTCCAAAATTTCAATCAGACATAACACATTTGTTGGGTAGTACAAGAACTACTCTCAACAACATTAGTGAAGGCCAAAGTTCATCAACATTCTAGTCTATTGTAAAGGAGTTGTGGTTGTATAACTAAAACATGAATTAATTTGAGTCCACTGTCATTAATTCTATCTAGTTTAAGTCTTATTCCCATTTCCTTCTTTGTGTAGAAATCTGTGTTGCTATGTGCATGTGACTCTAAACAATCAACTTAGATCCACCATGAATGGTATTTTGGAAATGTTTCTATGATTATAAAATTTCCCATTGTATCTTAAAAAAAACTTTATGGTCAATATTCTTTCTACATCTATAATTAAATGCATTGCACTCTTGTTTTATTAAATACATCAAGAGTTTTTTTTTTGTTTCAAATGATTAAAAGAATAAATATCTATAATTAAATGCATTACACTTTTGCTTTATTAAATACATCAAGAGTTTTGTATTTGTTTTAAATGATTAAAATGATAGAAATATTTTTTAGTTTCAAGAATTATTAAAGGGAATAACTTGATAAATATAATTATTGGAGGGAATATCTTGATGCATTAATTAGCTTTGTGTGCATGATAGTGTGTTAGACTATAGACTTCACTTTTAACCTCAAGTGCCATAAATTGTCACGAGAAACTACTTTGTAGGGATATTTTAAAGCCTTGAGTGAAGGATAATATATGCTTCTAGGATCATCTAAAATAGACAAGGAAATTGGAACATGTAAAAGAAGTTTTCTGATTTTTTCCAATCCTAGCTATGCTTGTTGTACATAAGGAAATTAGAACACGTCAAAGAAGTTTTTTGAGTTTCCAATCCTAGCTATGCTGGTTTTACATAAGGAAATTAGAACATGTAAAATAAATGCTTATTGTACATAAGGAAATTAGAACATCTAAAAGAAGTTTTTTGAGTTTCAAACCCTAGTTGTGCTTATTGTTCATGTGATAAATAGGTTTCCCTACATTTAAAAATTGATAAAGTTGTTTTTAATAAATTTTTAGTATTTTAGATTGAGTTGTATTGATAAATGAAAACATCTAAAAGAGGTTTTTTGAGTTTCAAACCCTAGTTGTGCTTATTGTTCATGTGATAAATAGGTGTCATTTAAAAATTGATAAAGTTGTTTTTAATAAATTTTTAGTATTTTAGATTGAGTTGTATTGATAAATGAATATAAGGTTTAAAGAGTTTTTTTATCCTCTCGGTGCTAGTTAGTATATTGGATTTATTCGTATTGGTGAATGAATCCATTCCCTACTCTAACAACAAACTCTTATTAGACATCTAGGTTATTTTCAATTTGGTATTTTGGTTAAGGAAACATGTTTATGATTAAAAGTTTTAGAGTAACAATTTGTTCAATATTATCTGTAATGATTCCATTTCAATTCAAATACATGTTTGATATGTTGTCCAGTTTCTGCTTCTTACATTATTGCATATTGACAAATTATATACAAATAAATATGTATATATATATATTGAACTCATAGATATGGGATGATGTAGTGAAGGTGATATCAATGATAAATTTTTGGGGGATATTGTTCGATTCAGATAAATTGTTGGAGATAAATCACGCCCTCTACCAGAGAAAATTTATGCAAGAGGCAAGGTATGTACCCAATACAGACAATGTGTCAGTCATAGCGAGAAGGGACACATGCTCTGCAGTCACGGAAAAAAGTTAGCTATTTCATTTGGTCTTATCAACATAGGCCTTGGCACTACTATAAGGATCACTGAAAGCTTTTGTGTGCAGTGATAGCCACACTGCAACCAAATTGATTTCCAAGCCTTGGCACTACTATAAGGATCACTAAAAGCTACTAAAATCTTTTGTGTGCACAGTGATAGCCACACTGCAACCAAATTGATTTCCAATATTTTGAGAAACACAAACTGTTTCCATCATTTCATGAGTGGATTGCGTCCCTGTGGGAAATAATTGGTCAGCATCATAGAAGCAAGCAACAAACTTAAATATACTCTCTTTTATTTTCACTATAATCTAGTGTGTAGCATCTTTTATTTTCACTATAATCTAATGTGTAACAATCAAGGATACAACAACCAAGTAACTTGTTGAATTGATTAGTAGTGTAAACAATTACTTGGTTCAGAGATGAAAGGGCTCAATTGGTTTTGGGTTTTCATTTTCAATGATGTCTGTGATTCCAATATTAGAGATCTGATCCAATGTTGATCTATATCATAGGGTTATGTTGCCTCTTGATGGTATCATAGGGTTATGTTGCCTCTTGATGGAGATTTTGCGGTTATGTATTAGTAGTTTTTAAAAATATTTTTTGTGCTAATTTTCTATTACTTATGCTACTGTTATAGAAGTAGTAATCTAGTTAACATTACTTATAAGTAGTAGTAATCTATTTCAGTATTCTAAACTTACTTAATAATGTTTGTTAAGTTATTATTTAAGTACCTTGAATCTTTCTCAGCACTAAAGAATTGACATGCAATTTTTACTTCTATATTTGTTGTTGAGGAGTAGATGAGATCTGAAAATGAATGTGTTCCTAAGGCAAGATTGCAAGATTGCAAACCAAAATGCATATGTGTGATTTTTTGCACACAAAATGGACTTGGTATTTTTCATTTGTTGGGCTTGTGTTTGAAGATCACCAAACTGTCTAAGTTTGGAGTTTTCCTCAATTGTCATTGATATCCACAATCCAAGTAATAAATTTATTAATAGATACTTTGATATTTCTTAACACATAATTACAAAAATTAGTCTATTTTGAAACAAAGTTATATAGAATCAAGCTCTTATCATCAATTGGGTCTAGCTTGGATGGTAGTGAGGATTGATTGTTATCCTTCCGACCAGATTTCAATTCCCATAGATGACATGTTAATATTATAATGAATATTATTGTTTTAATGGCTTCTAGCCTTGTTTCACTATATGTATTGGAAAGTTGTCTTTGATTCAATTGAATAACAAGACAACTACTTGTCCAAGAACAAAAAAGAATCACACTCATTACCATAAACATAAATTCCATTTTGTAATTATATAAATTAGTCTGTCTTAAATCAAGCTCTTACTATGAACATAAATTCCAATTTTTATTTTAAATATGAACATAAATTCCAATTTTTATTTTAAATATTAATGTTTAATGAGTTAAAGAAAGTAGTCTGTGTTGACACAGAGTTATATAGAATCACACTCTTACCATGAACATAAAGTTTTAAAAACTATTAATTTGTTTAATGATTTGATGTATAGTTGATAGTTCAACAATAGCCGTGAATAGTTTTCCATTATATTACTTGTATAGTTTCAAGAATCACACTCATTACCATAAATATAAATTCCATTTTGTAATTATATAAATTAGTCTGTCTTAAATCAGGCTTTTACTATGAACATAAATATAAATTTCAATTTCAATTTTTATTTTAAATATTAATGTTTAATGAGTTAAAGAAATTAGTCTGTTGACACAGAGTTATATAGAATCACGCTCTTACCATGAACATAAATTTCAAGAGAGTTTTAAAAAATATTAATGTTTAATGATTTGATGCATAGTTGATAGTTGAACAATAGCCGTGAATAGTTTTGCATTATATTACTTGTGTATTTTTCTAGACCGAGCATTGTATGAAATGATGAATGCATTGTTTATTATAAACTGTCAGATGTTTTTTGGAAAATTTATAGATAAAATTTCAGGGTATTTGATGGCAATTTTGTTTTTAACATTATGCACATTTTTGTTATTAAGTAGAAATAATAATTAAGAGCAACTATAAAAAAATCATTATAAATGATGTATATTCCTTTCCTACAAGTGGTTAATGTTGATATCCCCCAAAAAAATAGAGTGAAATTGGTCACTAAACATCAAAACATATATTTTCTAAAAGTTGATATTCCTATGAAAACAAAGATGCAAATGACTATACAAAGATGCAAATGGCCATTGAATATCAAGATATATGTTTTAATGTTTTATTTTAAACTAAAACAAGTAGTTTTATTATTCATGATGTTGTAAATCAATAATTCTATTATTAGTTTCAAAATAAGGAATGAAAGGAATATCCCTTAACAATAGTTACTAAAATAATTAAGAATCATTTTACCAAATGTAGATCAACATAGTTGGCTTACAACCTGTTAACACTAGAAGTTGTCCTTAGATTGCTTGAAAGACAAGCCCAATACCCATTTGATTCTTTAGGATTGAATTGGTTTGAGTAGGTGAATCAACAAGACTAGGAAAGGAAGAGGGAAACAAGGTAATTGTAGATCAATAGCTACCATTGGGAAATGGAGTCATAAACACCCTGTTCAGTGAAGGAAATCAAGCTTCATAACATAAACAACTTTTATATAATGGTGGGTAGAGGAATGAAGAAGATAACAAAAAGTGGATCATTCATAAAACATTAAACCTCTCTAAAAAAGTGAATGCAAGGTACTTGACTAAAACAATGATTTAATAGGCAAGTTATAGCAAATCTTCTTCTACTCAAGAATCTATTAATCAAGGGAAGTTTATGATCCTATGAATCTGTAATTTATACAAGAAAGAAGATGCAAATAAATAAAAAGAAAGCAACTCAAACAATTTGGTAGCACAACTCTCATGCACACAAAATATTAGCACTAGAAGTCACACCTAGACTGTTGTAGATGTAAGCCTAATACCCATCATAATGTGAATAATAGTTGTTTTAAAAGTGTGGAAAATGGATGTGAAACTCAGTTTGTAATGTCAATAAAAAAAACCCTCAATGAAATACAAACCAACAAGCAAGGCTTTGAATGGCTTCAAATCAGTGTTTAAAGATATAAATGGAAGATAGAAGACTTAGCAAGAAACATGAAATATGTATATCAAATCACATCAAGTACTTTTGGAACACATATGGAAGAAAACTCATTTGAATAAGAACTTCTTAATCCAAAGAGAAAAACACTTTGATCCACTTGCATAAAATACCAACAATAAATCATTTACTGTAATAAGGAAGCAAGCATCATGATGAATCCTTCACCAGAGACTAATACCAAAGTGAGATAGAACATAAATGGTAGTAGTAAAAGACTTATTTTTCACCATTAAAGATTCTTGAGTTTGGTACATACATCAAAAAAGCTTTGTTACAATATGGGACTAAATATAAGAGTTTTTCTCCTCAACCATTCGAAACTCCTATCGAGTTACAATCTATGTTAAATAACAAAATCTCCAAGAAAACCTCTTTAGAATCTACCACCTCATTTCCTCGTAGGATTATATGCCTTAGAAAAGCGTGGTAACATGTGTACAACAAGAAAATAATAGAATTCTATTTTGTAGGAAAATGTTGGCAACATATAGAACAACCCTTAACAACTTGGTGATGTGACTTTACTGCATGCAACTCCTTGAGGCAGGTGGCCTTCTGATGTGAAACTAAACCCCTAAATGCTGGTACAAGTTCAACTTGACATCTGGAAATCCCTCTGATATTCAAAATCTTCATTAATCCAAGTTCGTAGCATTTACGCTGCAAACTGTCATAAAACACCCAATTCGCAGTGCTAGTGAGTCCAGGCACTATGAACTTTCCTGTACAAGCCTGTTTAATTAAAAAGAGATTCCAACCTTTAAAAATTGCACCAGAAGTAGGATAAGCCTTCCATAAATGATACAAACTCCTTACAACCTAAAGTAACCTTGGACAAAACATATGAAGATGCTAAGTTTAGCTCAAAATCCAAAATCATCACTGAGTGTTATAACTGCATGCAAAAAGTAAACCATGACAAAAATGATGTTGATGTGAAACGTTAACATGTATTCATGTTTTGGTTCTGGTACTCCTTCTAGTATCCACCTTAGCCAACATATCTAAATTCCTTTTTGCTACTTTTTCTCTGAAGGGATGCAACTCTGCTTTTAATTTCCCGATCTTGGCTTGACAAGCTCTCTTCTGTTTATACATATTCTTGAGTTTCTTGTGAAGGGGTAAATAACTCTTAGCCAGGAAATTTTCGTTATCAATAGTCTCCTCATATAGGTCTAGCATATATTTTAGCTTGACTCGGGTCTCCAAATCCTTCTTTTTCAATTTGTCATTTGCAGTTCTTGCCTCCTTGAGTTGCCTCCTAAGCCTTTTGAAACTAGGATTACCTTCATGAGGAGGGGTGTTGATATCAATAATCTCTATGGGCTGCTTGGAAGGCTGAGCTTTGTCGTTTTGCTGAGATGAAGCTTCTGCTGCATCATCTTCCATAGGAACATGTTTTTTAGTTGTTGATATGATGAAAGGTCTTCTAAATTTGATTGTTTCTGCAGCAATAGGTGGGGAAAAGATGAGTTTCTTTCCCTTCAAACTCTTTGCTTTTCCTAATGATATCTCCATAGGTGTAAGTTATTCCATAGAGGAAATTTCTCTTTTAGGAGGTTGTGAGGGACCACCTTCAGTTGCTTTATCAGTAATCTGAAAAGATTTATCACTCATAGTTATCTTCCTCTCCTCGCTTGAATCTGAATGCACATTTTTCTCAACATGGGTATGTGTTTGTCTTTTGGAATATGGTGTAAGAGAAATATTTGGTTGAAAGTCTCATGCAGCTAGGAAAGTCTCCCAGTTAGTGTTAGTCTTTTTCAACTCTTCCAGTATTAACATCTTGATTAAAACAGAGTGAAAAACACTAGTGTCCACCTGCTTGGACATAGCCTGGACTCTATCGAACATCTTGCCAATACTCCTGAAAAGGTAAAAGGGAAGGTTCATGGATTCTTTCCCAATGAAGTGTAGTAGTAATCTGATATGGTATTGATATACCATATTGAACCTTCCTTCACATGTGAATTACCTTTGAATGAACCTAAGCATCTTGTCAAAATATTCCATCATGTGACTTATGGGCACTCCTTTGGATAGGTTTTCTGTATGATATTCAGGTTTAAAGAATTCCTTGGAGAAAGAAGATTTTGAAGACATGGATTTAAACCATTTCTCATCATAATCAAGTATGTCTATGGATACATAAATAAAATGCTCGAAGACTTCAAACTCCAGCATCCCCACCTTAGTATTTGTCTCACTGAAATTTAGTGCAAACTACTTAGCCACTTCAGGATGTCCTCTTTGCATTTTCTGACAAAAAATGAGGCAGCCCACCCTTTGGAAAGCTTCCTTAAAAAATGGTTCAGAATTGATGAGTTGCATGTCATGTGGTTTAACTCTCACAATATCTCCCCCTTTGTGGATCTTCTTGCCTTGTTGGTTGTCCATAATTACTATTTTGTAAACCTCATGTAACCTCTTATGACAATTGCTATGAGAAATGTAGAATAAAACAATAAATTTTAGGGTTTGATTACAGAGCTGGCACACTTAGGGTTTACCTTACTGAAAATCTTATACACAACAATAGTCAACAATAGTGTGAAGTTTAAGCAAGTTGAAAATAGGAAGTGATAAAGAGAAACACCAATTCAATTTGAATGAAACTGCAGACAAGTAAAAAGAAACAACTCTGTGTAAAACATAGGGTTTGTAGTGCCAATGGTTGAGTTTGCAACGCCAGTCTGTAGCACAATTTGAACTAGGTTTTATGAAAGACTGGAAAGACTCTCCATGTATGAGAGGAAACATATAATTGACTGGTTAAAACCTCGGCCTTAGACGAATCTCAATTTGACAAGGGGTTGGTCGATCAAAAGATATAGGGTTCGTAGCGCCAGTCTGCACCACACAACTTGTAGCACAGAGTTATAATGGACAATTTGCAATAATATACAGTGGTTACAAGAAAGAAATATAAGCTTGCATTTAGATGATGAGAACATGTAACCAAAGACTGGATGAAGTATTTAAACTGAGATACATATATGACCAAAACTTTCCCTCTTCTGTTAATGATGACAACCACCATCATGAATAAAAGACTTTTATAATTGTACTCTGATCAGCTTTCTAGACCTTGACTCCTGTACATCCTATGTGTTAACACAACCCATAGGACAAGGGAATAAAACCCAATAGTAAATGCATTGTAACACTAAGGTTTATTTTAACCTTATATATATAAACCACTAAGAAAAATAAAATGTATATGCTACTTTAAAAAATCCAAGATGGATTTTTTTATATTATGTAATTAACTGTCAAATTTTTGTTAACATTATAGACATTTTTAATAATGATTTTGTATATGACGACCAGGTTATATTTATACAAATTCCAATTTCAATTTTTTCGAAAATATGACAAATGAATTATGTATATAAGGTCATGTAAATAAGACATTGGCTGTTAAGTTGAGAAAAAATATAAAAGCATAATTAAAACAAGTTAATTTTTTATGTGTTTAAATGTCACTCCTAAAAACATAGGAGGATGAGGTTTGAGATTCTCTATTCATATTTAGTGGGTCCAGGGTAGCCCCTTCTACAATGAAGTGCATTTAGACCAACAATAAGCATGCTTATGAACAATTGTAACCTTATATTTTATATCAATTTCCTCCACGCTCATATTCAATAAATGTTGATTAAGTAATTAGTTGACAATATGAAACTCATGTAATAAGCAATAAAACAACAAAAAATAGTTACATGATCTTAGTTGGCCCAAGAGAAGTTGATTTTATTATGGTTTGGTTCCCATTATGCAAATGCATACATTCCATAAAAAAAGTTATCCCCTAAGTATGCAGTGATAAATTTATAAACATGAAACTAGTGGGTAGTACTTTGAATAATGTCATTGATATCACAAAATGTGTTATCAAGGAGATGTGGTGTTAGATTGTTGAGGTGGTGGAAAATTTTCATTTATTAAGTCCAAATCCCTCCCTTGAAAACGTAAACTATGGCGACATATTGTCAAGTTGGTTTAGATTTTCCTTTATCAAGTCCAAAGTGAATTTTTTGTGTCCAAATTATCAAAGGAAATTCACAAATTATAATTACAAAGTGCAACAAATCCTTTAGGGACATCTGTATGGGATTTCTTCAACAAATTGGCAACTACTAACTCCTCTCCAAAATATTTCTTGCATGCTTCTCTACTTCTTGAATGTACAAATATCACACATTTGATAGTAGGGAAATGCAATGATCAATGCTTTAGTTAAGTTGGGCTCTAATTTAAAATGAGGAGTGAAGAAAGTTTAGAATTTTACTCTTCCTAACAAAATTAGTCAACTCCCATAAATTTAATTAGCAAATTGCTAAAGAACAAGAGTTCAATGCCCTAGACCCCATAATGGGTGAACACAAAGATATGGGGCACATGGGACCTAGAGGATATCAACAACTACAAGGACCTTACCATTGGAATGTTTTCATTATCATCCATATATCTCCTTACATGATGCCAACCTATTTCTCTAACAAAGTGTGAATGAGTGGACGAAATATGACATTAAAAAATCATTAGAATAAGTCGATATGGGTGTTGTAGTGGTAGTAGCAAGAATCACCTACTTATATTGGAGATGGTTTCATTATGGAAAACTTGTAGGTTTATGGAAACATTCTTTGAGAGCTTGATTTTCAGGTCTTTCTAGTCGTTTTATCTATGGGTTTGAACAATTTTCCATATTATGAAGGCCATGTATGCCACTTTTTTGTTGAATGACTTGCAAAATATCTTTTTATTGTTTCCAAGCCTCCTTGCAATGAAATTTATCATTTTATGTTCGAAAGTAATTACGTTGCAGGTCAATTGTTTGACAATTGTTTACATGCCAAGCGTTTGATGAAAATCTTGCATGCTAAGTGTTTGCAGATAGGACTTTTCGACAAGTGTTTATGAAACTCCTCTTATATAGGATAGCTTTTAGATTATGGTTAAGTCTCTTATTGGAAATACTAGACTCTTGTGGTTGAATTTTGTTTATTGTATGGACGATATAAAGTAAGAATTGGAGTTTGTACAGGGAATTCATGTGGATCAACAGTGCCTTCTTTTTTAGGGTGAACAAATGAAAGATCAATCTATTTTTCCAACTATAGAATATGCAAAGACTCAACCATCACTTTGGTACTGTAGCTACATGAAGGAGATGTGAGCCATGGACTGGCTTTAACTTCAAACATTCTTTCCTTCAAGGATGCAATCAGAAACAAACCTGGTAATTATGTTGCTCTAAAATATCCTTTGTCCAGTGTGTATATTGTGGAGAACTTTGAAGTGGTGCCAAAGATGGAGGTATCTGAGCTAGATGTAAAAGAGTTAATTTCATTTTACAAATCCTATTCATTAACATCCAGATTCAATGGTTTATGGTCTTCTACTTCATATTTGTACCAATGGATTATTCGACCTAGACAAAATATTGTGAGGTTTATCTTTTCTCTAAGTGTTTCTTTATCGTTAAGTTTTCCATTCCAATTGATTATCAAAAATTATTAGAAGAGGGTCCTTGGTTTTGGGGCAGAGTGGGCCTTTTTGTTATTCCATTGTTTCCCTTTTTCAATCCTACCACTATGTCTATATTAAAAATACCCATTTAGGTTCAACACCCAAAATTTCCCCTTCATTTTTGCATCTATCAGGTCTTTGGCATCCCTATGGATGTGGCCTCTAGTGGATGAGCACTAGTGGGTGCATCAGATCCTTTGCTATATATTGTTTAAGAGTCAGACCTACCTATAACCCTAGTTATTATGTAAAGGGTACAGGTCGGCCCTATGTTAATATGAATGATATAAAGAAGATAATTAATAATGAAAATATTAATTATAATAATATATATAATAGTAAAGTGTGTTTAACTTAGAGAGGTCATCCCTATTGTGCCAATAAGACGCCCTTGCTAAATCAGTCAAAATCTAATATAAGTAGGAGATGATTCTCCATTGTAGAATCATATCCTCCTCACATGTTTTCATAATTTCAGCAAGTAATTCTCTTTGGAAAAAGGTGCGCACCTCTCTTGGACGCTAGGGTTTCTAGGGCTTAAGCACCCTCTTGTGTGCTAAGTCATTTTGGTGGTGAAAGGTATTTATCTTGAAGAATATAGCAAAGGATTTGGCTGGGTTTTTCTCCCTTGTTTGAGAAGGGTTTCCCAGAATATATATTGTGTACTTGTGCATGGTGTTTCTTCTTGTGATCTTGGTTGTTGCAACATTCTTGTTTATGGTTAATACGTGATGAAATTGAAATAAACTACATGCTTAACCTATTTTATGAAAACTTAACACCAACCACAAAATGACGACAACTAAGAGAACACCTACCCATTGTAACCTTATGTAGGTATTCCCGTCACTTTAGAGACAAAGTAATCACCTAAAGGGGGGAATCTTGGGTGACCCTAGGGGGAAATGAGACGAAAAATGGGATGATGGAAGTGTAGCCCATGTAATTCAAGATACTAAGTATATAAAGCCTTGGGAAAGAGTATTTGTGGTAGCCAATGGTCGCCAAGTTGTATGAGTACCTACAAAGCGTGATTGTACCTGCCTGAGACACAAGAAAAGCCAAGCATGCACGTAATATGTTAGGTGAAAAATCAAGTTAATCTTGTTGTCGCTGATTGCAAAAGTAAAAAATAATGCATATTACCAACAAAAAGATAGTTAGAGCTGCAAATGAAGTGCTAAAAGTCTAGTTAAATAAACAACAGAAAAGCTAGCAAACACTAGTTTAACTCAAGAATGAAAGAGCAAGACTTTAGCATGGATATACATATGTCATAAATCAGTGTTGCAATGATAATTATGAGCCTTATGGCTGTAGAAAATAATTTGTGACAGCCAAGAAATCAGCCACCCAAAATCACAAGTAATCCACCCAAAAGATGTGCTAGGCCTAGTAGATTGTAGAGGTAAATTATTAGCAACCTCTGATGGTTGAGTAGTGAGTTATTAAGAGTTTTGTATTAGGGTTTCTACATCCCTAATGGCTGTATATGAAATGTTGTGACAGAAGCAAGAATCACTTAGCCAAAGGTGACGCCCTAGTGTCTCAACCAAACATACAAAGCATATAATTGATTCCAATTTAGACAATCTCAAAATCCTTAGTTTTCACGTTAACCAATGCAAGATTGTATTTCTCCAAAGCAATTAGATTTAGTGCCTTTAGCTATTGGATTATGGAGTCAAATAAATGAAGATATAACAAGTTCTATCTCCTTGGTGGTGTAAACCCTTTTACTCCCCAAGGCAAGCGATGTTAGCTAGGAGATACTAGGAGGGTGTAAACCCTTTTACTTATCCTAGTAAAACCTTGTGCAAAAAATAAATTCTATACAAAAATGATAGACAAATGGTGGGGTTGTAAATCTTTATACTCCCCAAGAAACCTATCAAATCAAACTTGTAACCAATAAATGAAGCATCAACAAGATAAATTCTTACCTAGTCCAAGAAATGACAAGATAAACCTCCTCTTACCAAGATAAATCCACCATAAAAGAAAGAGAAAAGATCCAAGAGAGGTAGTGCACTACTTCTTCCACCAACAGCATGAAGAAACCAAGACAAGAGCACAAGAGAGAAGAGATTTCCCAAAGAGGGCACAAAATTCAGCTAGGAAGGCTTCTCACAATGGGAGAGATATGATCAAAATGAGATACAAATGATCTCTATTTATACAAATTGTTCTAAACATAGTTTGTCCGCATAATTTAGGGTAAACCATAAGATAAGGGGTCAACAACCCTAATCTTTCCCCTTTACAAAATAATATTATTTAACTCATACTTTTGCACATGAAAGAAATCCTAAGACATGACTGTTGACGATTAAAAAACGTCAACGAAGTTTCACCCGCAAAGTGTTGCTAAAGCCTATTATTATAAAAACTAAATAATACTAGTAGGTGGGACCCTCTTGAACTATTGAAGATCAGATCTATTCATTTTTTATGTTGTGATGATGTGTGACACGACTTACATGGTTGATGAGATCTTGTTGTTATTGGCTATGGTTTGAGATTATGAAGTGTTGATTCCTTATGTTACTATAGCCTATGCTATTCATTGATATCATTGTTATCTGTTCTTATCGCACTTGCACAACAAACATGTTAGTGAAAATAAATGAAGGGAAGTTTTGAGAAAGGAAAAAATACTATAACAAATGCAAAGAAAAGGGATCTAATTCTGCAATTTTACTATACTACATGTGAACAATTGGAAGGAAATAAGAAACAACTGCAAAGGGGAAGAATTTAAAGCTATCCTATATACTATACTACATGCCTGAAAGACTTAACGATTATTGTTAAATCCTAGCTAGCAAGTAAATGGTTATGAAATTTTAATTGAATTATATGGTCGATATACTTATGGTATACCTTGGAAGGACAGGATATGGAAGGCACATTTAACAAGGTAAAGGTTGTTAATGCTTATGCAATTTGTTGTATGGAACGTGGTTGATTCGTTTTGTGGCATAAGTTGAGAGTATGATATGGTCATGTGATTGATGGGTGATGGTTTCGATACATGTGATTAATGGTGTAAATGAAGGGTTTGTTGGCATGTACTAAGAAGTAAATGGACTGTGGGTGGAGGCGACGTGCATTTACTGCACGTCACCTTTACTCCTCTCGTTAGCCGCCACCCTAGTCGAGCTATTGTTTGACCTTGTTGTTATGGTTATGCTCCGACTTCTTAGCAGAGAGGAACCACTCGACCAACTCTTGTTTTAAGGAGTTCGATTACATGTATGTCTTTTTTTGGCCATTCATGAGTCTGCTCTGGTTATGAAATGATTAATGGCTCGGGTGTATTGGTTTGCGTTTTCCTTAAGTACTGCAACTGTGTAAAATTGTGTTCTTGGAATGAAGCATTGATGGTTCTTTCTGCAATAATATTGAATCTATAGAATTTATTGGTCATCCTGGGTGCTAGTTCTCTGTTATCCTTGCTCATTTAGTTGGATGGTTTTGTCGATCTTGGGTCGGTTGGTTGTCCTCATGCGTTCGTAGCTATGTCAAGTCTCTGGATTTTATGGGTTTAATGGTCGGAGGCATTCTACGTCACTATGTTTTGTTCACTTGGGCATTGGTTGATTGCACCACTACAGGTCACAGAATTAGTTTCTTGTTCTTACTTGGCCCTGTCTTCACCCTAGTGTTGTGGTTGTTTGATCGAAGAGAATGAGGGTTATACCTTGCATGTGTTAAATAACATTGCCAGGCTGAATGAGATCCTCACTTGCTATTATGGCCTCCTGCCTTGGATTTGTTACCTATCCACGAATGAGTCATGGTTCTCTCTATGTATGCACCGTTGGCCTCTGATTTTTCACCACTACAAGAAGTTGGCTCTGTTCTCCCTGTGTTGGCTACAGAACAAACCCTTAGCCTCCAGTCTGAAGTTGTGTAGACAAGATTGTCGGGCCTGTCAGGTTTACTATGGGTGATGGTGGATTTAATGTATTGTCGATTAATTTGAGTACAGACTTGCCCAGTTGGCCATATGACAGACGTGTTAGTTTGACATTTAATTATTGCCTCTGTATAACAATGGTAAACCCTTCTTGTTATTTTCACAACTCAAATTACACAGTCGCTCTCCTTATGCTTAATAACTCATTATTGTTTAATGGAGAGGGCTTCTGCCCCAATTCGAATTGATGCGTGGGTATGTGTGGTTGTCACAGCTTGTTAGGTTGATTGATTTTTTACGACAGTGGTGAATTGGTTGGTTGATACACGGTCACTGGTATTTTTGCACTAAGGATTGTTTGGATGTTTAGTCAGCATTGGTTACAAATGCTTGATGTTGCTCATGCATACTGCATTATGTGTGTGGTGTTTCTATCATGATAAATGTTAATTTATTTTGGGGCCAAATCGTTATTGCAACCAGGAAGACTGTATGAACGACATCCACTTCATGCTTATGATTGTATGATTGTATAAGCTGAGTGTACACAACATCATTGATTATAGTTTGACTAAATCGGAGCAATATCGTATTAGATTGATGGCTTAGCACGATGGGTTGAGTTATCGCTGTGACTGTGTGTTTGGTTTTGCAAAATGGAAATGTTGCATTGTGGTGTTTTGATGGCTGCGCACTGTGTATAACATGGATAGCTTGGGTTTCACACTCAGGGATACCCACGGGGTTTTAAGCATGTTTTTTATTGCAACCCGATCATTTTTTGAGACATGCATGTTGTTGATACCTCGTCGTGTTAGATGGGTGGCCTAGATTTTTAGAGTCACATTAAATTGGGCTTTCACAATGATGGAGTTACACTTGCATGATTGAATCATTCAACACATAGCTTGTGTTGGAATGGTGGTTGGTGTCTGTCTGTTTAAATATCAATTCGGGTTTTGCAATTTGATCTTGATTATTGGGTTTACTTCCCCTATATATGTTTAACGAATATCATTGCATTTAAATGAAAGACCCGATTGCAATGCTAGTGTGACTTCATTGTTAATTTTGGAACATGACTTTGAGTATATTTGTTGATTGAAGTAATGTATGGATAGTGGTTGTTTTTGATGGTTTACAGAATGGGAATGGTTATTGTTCAAAAAATGAAAAGTATATAAATGAAAGGAACAGAAATCCTTTACAGACTGTGTGAAATGCATATTGTCTTGTGATGGCACTGTGTTGGATATTTGATTATGAACAGTGAACTAGTTAAATGCACATAAATTGTTATTTGGTCACAATGATTGATGGTTGGTGCATCTCTTTTCGCAGAATGTTTTATGGATCACTTAATTAATTTCATGAACAATAATCATCTTTCTTCCCTTCCATTACTTCATTTTCTGCTAATTACAAATCCCATCACCTTCCCATATTCATTTTTCACTCCCTGTTCTGAGATTGATTACAATCAAGAGATATTTGGTGTTAAAGCAGTTGAAAATGGCAGTGTCTTGTGTGAATTACAATGATTTTTCATTGGTTTTCTTTAGAGTTGATTATTGTTTCCATTGATCAGTAACCAGTCCTTTCCCCCCCTCATTATATCATATTTTTACTCAATACAAACCCCTCACACATCACATAACCCTTTTTAACCCCCTGCTCATTGATTAACATTAAAACAATTTGTATGGATTGGATTGCATGAGCCTGATGCATCGCTGAGCCAAATCTATTTCATATTTTTAAGAGTTGCCATGTATGGTTATTTAAAAGACTATTTTCTAATCAATCACGCATGTGGGAATGAGTTTTTTCAATCGAGGTAGCCATGGCCAAGGAAACAGAGGTAGAGGTAATTGGAACCAAGGCCCAAGAAGGCCCAGGTTCTCTATACATTTTAATGTTGATTCACAAGAGCTTGGCCAATTGCTTCATGCCAGATTTTTCAATTGGATTGGGCGAGGAGTAGTCCAAACTAGGCCTGAAAGGCCTCCTTTACAAGCCCAACAATCCCCCGGTATTCCCATACGTCATCATGCCTCATTGAAACCCGAGGTTCCTGAAAATGATGGATGGAAGGAGATTGTCCACCCAATAGTCTCCCAACATCGTGGCTGGCCCAACTTGTCCTTGCCTACTCCTCTGCCTATTAACCCCATTGTCCAAGATGCCCCTAACCACTCACCAGTGCAATCCTCCCATGCTAGCAAGAGATTGAAAACTGAGGCCCACCATGCCCTTGATAAAGGAAAAGCCACTGCTGCCCCTTCCTCACCCTCAAATGGCTCTGACAAATCTGTGTCTTCCCAGATGCATTTGAGGGACGATTGTTCCCATGTGATTGACGATATTAGGCCTAAAGGCTCTGCACAACCAAAGACAAATTTAGGAAAATCAAGAGGTAACAACAGCAGTCAAGGAAAGGTTGCATCGCAGACTGGGAAATATGGCTTTTGAGTTTTTATTTTTATCCATTGTTGATGACTGTTGACTTCGGGAAATTTTGGACAGCATGTTTTATTTTGGATATATGAGTAATATTTTTGAAAATGATTTCAAATTTCATGAGCTAAATTTGCCAAAAGTGAATATGTTGAAGGGAGACACAAGGAGGTGTGTTTTACTTAACTAATGGTTATGTTATGATTGTTATGATTGTTATGAACTAAAGGGAGTCACAAGGGGTCCCACCTACTATTTATTATTTATTTATGACCCTTATTATAATTATTACTCTTCCCCCTAACTAAAGTTAGTTGAGTATTTTAATTAACTTGACTAATGAGTTGGTTCAACTACTTCAACCAATTCTAATTTGTTAAAAGAAAAAGGAAAGGGAGGAACAAGGGAGGGATAGAAGCAGAAGCATACTAAGGTTTTCTCTTTGAGTTTATGTTGAGATAGTTCAGTTTTCATTCATTCATTATTCATCACAAGCCTAATTCTCTTCTATGATAGTAGGGTCTTATTGTAGACAACAATATTCAGGGCCGAATCACATCATTCATACACTTGTTTTTCAGAGGTGTTGATCTATCTTTGATAGTCTATGTAGACTTGTCTGTTTGTGAATTAATTTTCATGACTGACAAAGGCTATTGTGCAGAGTCGAGTGGGAAACAATCTGTGGCAAGTTGATCCAGCTTTTAGAGTTCAGTTTTGGTTTTCTGTCAGAGGTCCTTTTGTATGTTCCATCGGGGATGTCTAAGTTTGAATTTGGTCCAAAATTTCTGCATGAGATTTTGTAAAGAAAATGACTCATTGGTGAACTTAAATGAAATAAAGGATTGTTTTATGTCTCATTTGTCTTGATTATCATCTTGGTGATTTTTCTTCTATCTTTACATTTATTTCAGCAACTAATATGTTCAAAAAATTACATAAAAAGTGAATTTCCAACGAGCTTTTTTTTGATAAAAGACTTGCCTAAGAACTTGTAATTAATACTTGTGAGTTAGGATGTTATTTTTGTTGTCTATAAACATAGGGTGATATTCCCGTCTATTTTGATTTAGGCAAGCAGAATCTAAAAATGCTTGAGTAAGATCATTTCATATCTTTTCCTCAACATTTATTTGGCGACCATACTGGGGAGATCTTTGATATCTCTCCGGTTAATTTTTATACTCGATTTTTATCGATACATTTTTCTTTTATGAAATTGATTCTTTGACTGTTTTACTATTAATGAATGTTCATGCTGCAAGGAAGCCCAATCTTGAGCCTAGTCTTCAAGACCAGACCAACATTGCTATGAACTTGTTTCATAGTATTTTAGACATTGCCAGGACCCGTGCTGAGCTTAACTGTTCTTGGGTAGTGATTGAACGAGATATTAGTATTCAAGAACAATTGTAAGCTAGACATAGACAGCCTAGGAATCAATAGTAACCTTTTTTTTCTTCAGTTTTGGCCTTTCTTTCATGTCCTTAGATTCTCGTGCTTCTAGAAGAAGAAGAGGCTTGTCACCTAAAATCAATCCTATTGCTGAAATAGGAAGAAGAAACGTTGTGTTATTTATCCAACAAAGTGCTCTAAGGATAACTTTATCTGATTCATCTAGCTCGTCTTTCTTTGCCTCACCTATCACCCACATGATGGCATCTAGTGGAGGCTCTGGTGGCATTGGAAGTGCTTCATATTCTCAATATTCATCATCATCAGTGATTGGTAGCTTATATAGCCACCATATCCCTGTCCAATCTACCACAAACCCCACCAAAGTCATCAAAAAGTATGGAATTTTTTAGTTTGAAGAAGACGCCACAACTACGCCGTGGCATGTGTCCTCTCCTCTTAACCTAACACCTGCTACTCATCCACTTCCAAAGTTTAAAGAGCACCTGCCTAAGTTTTCGGGGAATAACACTGTCAGTACTAATGAACACCTAGTGGCATTTTGTAATGCTTGTCATAACATAGGGGCCAATGACAATGACACCTGCATGCGCTTGTTCATCAATTCCTTGGAAGGAAAGGCTACGAACGACTTCTTTGACCTTCCTCCTAAGATCCTGTCTACTTGGGATGAGTTAATCTATTGGTTTCGATCCACTTATGGGAAATCCAAAATCCCTGCCGAGAAGTTAAGGGAATATAATAACGTCACTTATAAAGATGGTGAGACCATCAAGTCTTTCAATGTGCATTTCACTAAGTTGTACAATCAAATCCCTGAACTTATCCTCCCTCGGAACCAAGCCGCTTTCATGCATTACTACAATGCATTGCCTTCTCCCTACCATCATAGGCTTAAGGAAAAAGCCATTGTTATTCTTGGTACCGCTGTACATACTTGTTCAGAGTATGAAGAACAACTTGAAAGAACTGGTCTTCCCCAGGGAGAATTGGTTAGATAGAAAGACATGTTCGCTCTCTTAAAACTAATACAAGATATGAACAATCGGATGATAGAATTTGAGCATAAGGGTATTGTCTCCCCTCTCACCCCTAGAGCTTCATCCTCTTCTGCACCCCCTTTTATAAATCTGGTTGAAAACAATTTTCAGCCTAAAGATATCCTGCCTTGGAGCTGGTGTAACTTTTGCGAGGAACACCACAAAGAAACCACATGTGAGGTAAAGAAGAGTGCCAAAGATAAGATATTTGGTAAAAGACCAGAAGATACTATCGTTGTCCTAGATTTTTTAGAGCCAGAAGATGTTATGGTTATCAACACTAGGAAAAAAGCCTATGCTCCCAAGGGAAAATTTGTTTCTCCCCGCAGTACTTCTACCCCAATCTCATCATATTGGTTGTGGAGCCTGATTATCTTCCTGATTCAGAGGTCCTTGCTTTCAGCCGTGTTTATACCCCATGAAGTATTTACACCCCAGAAGTATGTACACTCTTCCATGCGGGGGAGTGCAG
>SNQJ01S0050854.1:30915-53474 GCA_010110895.2 Picea sitchensis
AGGGGATGAAGTGTGGAATGTGACAAGTATGGTCGGGAATGGCATGATGACTCATCAAAAGGACCTCCCAGTAGCATACCTATCCCTAAGGGTGACCCACTTACTAGGGTGCAATGTCAACCACCAAGGTGAAACATGACAAACAACATAATTTCAAAGCAAATGTCACATAATCAAAAGAAGTAATAGATGAAATAAGATTAAATGCCTCAAATATTGAAATGACACTCACCATAATACTTGACTTGTACCTCATGGAGAAAGACCCAATGTATTCTAGAGGCCAATTGATGTGGTGGATATCATCGTGACGATCCTAGAGCTGTGGTGGTTAGGTGGGTATCTGTCTATGCAAGTGGACACTGCTGGTCATTTTGTCTCTTGGTACTCCATGTATGCAACCTGAGGGTCTTGAGACAACATCTCTTTAGTTATCCCACAAAATGGGGATGATAGGCCCTTGGTTTTGGGGAAAAGTGGGCCTTTTTGTTATTCCATTGTTTTCCTTTTTCAATCCTACTGCTATGTTTATATCAAAAATACCTATTTAGGTTCAACACCAAAATTTCCCCTTTAATTTTTGCATTTATTAACTTTTAAAGATGTTGGCAATACTTTGTGAAATTACATAAACATAGATCAAGAGTGGGTTCAATTGGACTTCTACACATATGCTAGAATATGTGTTGAGATTGACATTACCTAGGTTCTCCCAAACAAGATGCTCTTATAGTGGGATAATTTTAGATGGGTTCAAGTTCTAGATTATAAGAATATTGATTTTTGATGTGACTCTATCAACAAACAAGGCATCTCCAAGATTATTGTCCTCAAACACGTGCCTACTCCAAAAAGAGAAAAAGACATAAATCTAAACCAAAACATTGACAAGCATGTGACAAATTGTATCCAAAGGTGTTGAATCCTTTTCCTTTCGGGAATGAATCAACATTGAGGGAAATATTCAAGGAACTCAAAGAGTGCCCTTAACGTTGAGCCCTTCCCAAAAGGAAAAGGCTTCAACATTTGGGTGACTCCATTGGTGACAAGATGTCGTATGGAGATCCATTAAAAATGCACTTACGAGTTGGCTTAGAAGATCAATGTAGCATATTAAATCAATGTTTTAATATTACTCTAAAAACAACTCAAGACTGCACTAACCTCGTGCATTCTTGGAACGTGCTTGGACAAGAAGAAAATCGGGTGGTAGGGAAAGCACCTCAAATTTATTGGAAATAATCGCCTAGTGGTAACGATTTAGGTGAATCTATAAGAAATTATGCTATGTTGGGCACCTTGGATAAATTTCAAGGAAATTCTCACCAAGAGAAAACAAACAACTCTTGAACAAAATCGAGAACTTATAGTTGAGGGTGAAATTTCTACAGTGAAGAATTTTTTGAGATCATCTCCCTTCTGATCCCCATATTTGTCGCCACCTGATAGTCCTAGATGAGGACAAGATATTGAAATGGTAGACAGATAAATACCAGAGTGTGAGCAGCCACACGACAAAGAGTAGCAACAAAATCCAAAAATAAGGTCAAGGATGAGCCCTTTGGATTTTAGGGCAAAACAACAGCGGGTACAAACCTTACCTCAAGGGTGTCTTCCCATATTCAAGGATGACGGTTCAATAAGTCCTAAAAGGCATATGGATCAATTTTTGGCAATGTGTGACATGCATTTCATAAATCATGATGACGTTTTAGTGAGGGCATTCCTTCAAAATTTGGTTGTTTTGGCCTCATATTGGTCCTGGTCGTTGCTAGTTGGCTATATAACTTGTTTTGATGACCTTGAGGATATGTTTTTAACTGAATACACCCAACCAATAAATTATCATACCCTCCTTACTCAGTTCACTTAAATTCACCTTGAAAGGGTGAAAGAATCATGGATTTCAACCTCGAGTATTTTAGAACTCTGGAATGAATACCTAAAGGCCAATACATAAATGATTTGATGTTTTCTCAGATGATACAATAATGCTATTCCCTTTAATGTGAACTATGGACTAGAAGTTGCTCGTATAAACACATTGGAACAATCCATGAGAAAGGCCTATGAAATGGAAGAAGAAATGCTTAAAAGTAACGTTGATCCTGATATCATATTAGGATGAGTTCAAAGACATATGGCTAGGATATCAATCTTAGGACATGGACCATCTATATATTATCAACCCCTGGAAGACAAAGGTGTGGGTAGAGAAATTTTCCATGGATAACCTCCCCATATACGGAATGCCTCGAGGACTGGTAAGGTATCTCACAACAATCATGATACATAGCTTGGGAAGTTGAACCAAATCGTCTAGCAACTCCAAAATGAAGTTGTACAATTGAAAAGAGATGAAGATATGAGACCAAGGTCGCAATATCATATCGCTACAATCAATGCACTTAGACCTAGGAAGGGTTGGAAAATGGCCCTAGAATGGTAGAGACCAATTTTTGTTCTAGACAAGTGTAGAATTCCCAACCCAACATTGCAATTCTCGATGATTATCGCAATAATGAGTACCTACTTGAAGACGGTGAGTGTATTGACCAATGACCCAAATATGATGGTGCTACATCTAAATTGTTGGAAAATGGACTCCACTCAATGGGATTATTCGATTATGCCTACCCATGAGAAGGAATTTATTGATAAAGATGTGTACTTTGATATTGATGTGGATGCAGATTGTAAACAAAACATTTTGCAAACTAGATCTCAGACATTTAAATTTAAGCCTAAGATTCTTGTTTCTTCTCAATAGGTTAAATCAAAAGGAGCTCTAATTGATCCTAACACTACCGACCAAACCTCAAATCCAAATCAAATAGCACCAAGGAAACATGATATCCGACACTTTGTAACTGAATCTAAGAGGAATCAAAATGCCTGACACCCACTGCACCCACCATCACAAATGCCATATAATATTGTTGACAATCTTAATAAAGAGAAAATTACCTTGGTAGAGGGAAAATGTTCTTTGACCACTTAATGCGGGAATGAAAAATAGACCAAGGGTGGATGCCTTCACTAGTAATGACTATTACCAATGACTTCCATCATTATGAAAGAATGTCATAAATGACCCTCCATTTTTCATCTCTTTGGAGACTGGTGAGCTCATTTTGTACAATTGTACGATTGATAGTGGTCCATGAATAACATAATTCCACTCTTGACCATGGAGGTGATGGTTTTGTAGTGTACTATGTACTATGAAGCTGGCGAATGGATTTATGATATAGATTCAAAAGAAGGTACTAACTTACGGAGAAATTAAATACTTTTGTGCTTGAATAAGTATCACCATATATATTCACATAGTATTTATCATTACAATAGTAGATTTTCTAGCTGCATATAGAGTACTCCTTGGGAGCGATTGGTGTTTTCCATTAGGAGGATACATTATGAATGATGGGAGTTTCATGATGTTACCCACGAAGGATGGAGGTTTTACTAATATTTCTTGAGAACCAAAGAAATTGGTCTACTTTGAAAAGAAACAAGTTGAGGGATTAAAGCATTGCATTGATGTAGGATTGAGGATTTATGCAATTCTCAACAATGAATATATTTGCACATAGGAAGATTGATAGGTGTGCCTCCATTTTGAAGGAGTTTTGGCAATGGACTTTGATGGAGCTTATGTTAAATCAAGATCGAGTGCAGGCATAGTGTTGGAAATCCTAGAAAGAGAAGTATATCCTTACTCATTCAAAATACAATTTGGATGTATAAACAATGTGATGGAGTACAAAGCCTAAGTGCAAGGAATTTTTTTAGCTCAAGAGATGAAATTACAATACCTTATTGTGATGGGATACTCCGGGCTCATCATCTATTAGGTAGAAATAAAGTGACATTGTCAAAAATGGATGATTGAAAGCATACATCCAAAGGGTGTGGGAACATTTGCAAAATTTCAATTCATTTAACATAAGATGTATTCCTAGAGATGAGAATTATCAGGTTGAATCTTTGGCATTATCGAATTCCCTTTTTAAACTTCACCCTTCCTTGCCAAATGGTTCTTTTCGGGTTGAGTTGGTTTATTATCGTTCCATCCCAAACAATGAAAGATTATGGCAAGTTTTCCACAATGATGAGAATATCCTAAACTTCCTGAAAATAACAAAAGGAATCAAAGAAGATAGTATGAATAATTATAGTCTGGAGCCTTATCCAGGGACTACCAAAAAGGATAGTTATGATAAATAGGGATTGTTTGAGAGATTATGGTAATTTTTCCACAATGATGAGCATATCCTCAACTTCTTAACGATAAAAAAATGAATCGAAGAAGATAGTGTGAAGAATTTTAATATGGAACCTCAGTTAGGGAATACCAAAAATATTGCTTATGATAAACAAGGAGTGTTGAACCTCAAAGGAAATACTTGTCTGAGGGGTTTGATTATGTTGGAATCAATATTCACCAAGGATGATGGAGTATGAAGAGGGAAAATCAAGGAGGATCCATTCCCTAGGAAGGTCCAAGAGATGAACAAGGTTAACATCGACACTCTTGAGAATCCCAAATTCCCAAATCTCAGTGATGATTGTATTGAAACATAGTTGTGACAATTCACTCAACTTTCTAAAGAATTTGAAGATGTGTTTTCATAAGTGTATGTTGAACTCAAGGAGTAATACCAAGGCATTATACAACACACCAACTTGTTGACAAAAGTGGGCAATACCTATAGTACCCAAGCCAAGAAAAATAAATCCAAAATTGAAGATGCTCATTAAAATCGAACTTGAAAAACTCCTAAAAGCAAGGATCATAATATCCATCAGGCATTCAGAATGGATTGCTAATCTAAAAGTAGTGCCAAAAAAATGGGAAAATTCGACTTTATGTGGACTTCTGGGACTTGAACCAAGCCTCCCTCAAAGATAATTACCCCCTCCCTAATATGAAAATGTTGCTACAACAAGGGTGGCATGAATGGGGGGGAGTATCCATGATCCCATAGGAACAACAATTTTATCATTTGCTTGGGGACTTGGCCAAGCTTCAAAAAAACTTGTAGAGGCATATGTTTTTCTGTGTGGTCTTGTCCCGACCAAAGAAGTAAATGTCAGACTCCTTTTTGTTTTTGGAGACTTGACGATTGTCATCAAGTCAATGCTTGGGAAATCCATTTCGGAGGGATGTAAATTAAATGACATCATCACTCGAGTAAAGAAGGAAGCCAAATCCTTCTCCAAAATCTCCTATTATTACATGAAAAGTGGCCTTAATGAAGAAGTTGACCAGTGGACTAAACGAGCCATATAGTTAAGTCTTAGTGATTTGATTTAAAATGGGGGGTATGAGACCATACCTATCCCCTAAGTACCAATTTTGGATTAGTGACTCGACCTCATTAATTAACGCATGAATCAATTCTCCACCACTCATCATAGTGGCATCAGGGTGGGAGATCTGAGGACAAGTTATAATCCTTGTAGCATGTGAATATTCTCCTTGATTGTGGTTATTGAATGCTTGGTTTGTGCTTGGTACATGGATTTTGGGATAATTTCTTGATCGAGGATTCATAATGGGCACAAATTTTTCTGGTTTGTTGGTGCACCTAGCCATCTGGTGAGTAATTCTCTCATTTTTGGGTAGTTTGTCGATCTTCACGCTTTGATTTAAAATGTTTATAAATTGAAAGTGGTCGAGTTTGGAGATAGGGAAATGGGGAAATATTGGCCTCTATCGTTCAAAAGAGAAGTAAGTTTCAATTCTGGTTGTTGGGTTTTCCATTGTCTTGGTATTGTTCTCACTTCTCTCCTTTTTTGTTTAGTCCCACATAAGAATTACAATGAAGACTATGTGTCGGTTGAAGCTTGGGATTTTGGTGAAGGTTTTAAGAGGGATAGAAACAATATAATTAGAATGTGGAGTTGAAGTGTATTTTGTATTTAACTGAAATAAGATGTAAAATTCTATTGAAAAATAAAAATTGAAAATAATAAGTGTTTTTTGAAATTATGATAATATGATAATCATTACATTTCTTTTAAAGTGGCACTTGGGGGTTTTGACTAAACAAACCCTAGAGATCATCTCAGTGGTGAAATATCCAACCTTTCCTAATCCAATATTGGTCACAGAGGTGAAATATTCCTCCCTCACCATTCTACATCAGATCTATTCAGTTCCAGGAGTCTTTGTGGAGGCAGGGTGTATTGTTGGAGGGTTTCTGGAGAGCTAGGGCGCACCCATATTGAGGGAGTAGCTCAATTTGCTCAGAGGTGACCATATACTCAGTAGATATAACTCGAGGGTTGCTAGCCATCACCACAGTGCCTTTTTATAGTAGTGTTTGAGGGTATTCATCAGGGCATTCATTTCTTCTACCATTGGGGCACATTTCATCTTGAGGAGGGCGCATTGGGCATAGGGGATCTCATGTTCTTGAGGGGAAGACCTTTCCCAATAGATTGGAGGTTTGGCATAGGGGTTACCTAGCCCCCAATATATTTTTTGGTAGTGGGTTTCAGTGGATATTTGGCCAAACCCTTGGAGGCCGAATTCTTGGATTGCTTTAGCCAAGGAGGGCGCACTTGCTAGAGTGTAGACACCACCAGAAACCGGATTACAGGTTTGATTTTGGATATCTTTTGTATGCAACATTGGACTCTTAGGAGACCATATCTTCAACATTCCTTTCTATCTTGGGGGAATTATCAACCATACACTCTATGCTTTCCATATCTGTCCCATTTTGTATGAGGTCGACTATTATTATGAATAAAATCATATATGAGGTATTTGTACTATTTAATTGAGTTGTTCTACTGTATATTGTTGTGTACATGTTGTTGGTTGCATTGATATCTTTACTTGCTACAAACAAACATTAAAACCATAATTATAAACCCCAACACAACTCAAGAGACTAAAATCAACAAAGTGTTTGACAAAATGCCACAACCAGAAAACACATAAAACACAATAGAAACTCAATGTTCCAATCAGATCTGGTTGGGAACATTACAGTGGTATCATATCTGGTTGGGAACATTACAGTGGTATCAAAGCAAATATTCCTCCGAGCCTAAGGGGTCTTCCATAAAGAGAGATGGATTTTATGGACTTTACTAGAGAGATTGTATATTGTGAAAGGGAATATTACGCCCTTAGTGAGAAATTTAGGGCTCAAGTAACATTCCAACAGTTTGTATCCATAAAAAAATCCTAGGTGGAACAAAGATGAGGTTACACATTGGGTCAGCATAGGAGAGGAAAACAGAACCAGAGCCAAAGAAGTCAAGGAGGTAGAGACATCACTACCAACTAGTAGATGGAAGGAAGCACAGATTGATCCTACACCCATTAGGAGCATGGAACTTTGCTACAATTGCAAAGAGCCTTGCTAGCTAGATCACAGATGGAGAGGTAAAGGGAAGGTGCACATTGTTGAGGTGCACTATGATAGTGAGGATGAGGAGAGGCATGAGGATGCAAGCATAGATTCCTATTTGGAGCATTATGATGAGGCTAGTGACTCTTGCACATATGAGGGGCAGTTGGATGGACATGATGATAGCACATGTTCTTCATCTTCCACATCAGGTAGTGTTGAGGATTCAACACTTCAACACAATGGTGACACGTGTGAGGATTCATATGCGTTATCACTTAGACATGATGAGATTAGGAGATTGGATGACCTACCCTTAGATGTAGACATGGCTTCCAGGAAGTAATGCATGCAAGATGATGAGATTTTTATGATGATAGTGACACATTTTTCATCTTCTCAGACACCTATGATAGCCATGACACATGAGGATATCAGTGGAATTTTTTATATGGTGGAGGAGCCTTGTGTGAGGATTGTACACCAGGGACATATGGATCTACAGACCCAAGAGGAGAGACATGACTTGGAGACATTTGATATTACACATACCTATCAATACGAGGAGAGTGATTCACCTCTTTTAGAGATTCCATTTTTAGATCAGTTTGTGGAGACTGATAGTTTGATGGTATACTCACTTCCAAGATCGATCTACAGTGATGAGGATGCACTCCTTGTTGGACGGGATGATCATATCGCAAGTCTAGACACATCTGTATGGGATCCAGGTGTAGATAACATTAGCAGAGTGAGCGCACAGGAGGATGCAATTGCCCATATATGATACAATGTGATTTAGATGGGGGTAGCAGTTGATGATGGGGTGCAATGGCATACAGGAGGACTCAGTAGCACAGTGGACAGTGGGCAATTCAATGCTTTATCTTTTGAGGAGTGTGTTGTTGAGGATTCCATTGTTGACATTAGCAATGAGAGGCATGAGGTAGCACCTCAACAAGATTGTGATCACGATTCACGACACTTGGCAGAACAATTGAGAGTCAGTGAGGAAATGATCATGGAAACCACTAGACACATTGATGAGACACATGCATTGGTGGAAGGATATTGTTGGAGGGCATCGATGGCACATGATAGTTCATATGGGGGACTTTCCATGGATGACTATCATACTCTCAGAGAGAGAGTGACTATGATGAGGGTCAACTACCAACAGTTGTTGATGGATAGATATTACCTATTGGAGGTTGGCGAGATGTATCACCGGGCCCTGAGGCAGAAGGAGTTGGAGGTGGACCGACTCACTCATGAGTTGGTGAGCACATGAGGATTATTGGAAGGAACACAGACCACCCTTCAGGATCAGAGTCCATATCAGAGGAGCTCCCTGAGGATATTAGACAAAGATCCACAACATCTATCTCAACAGAGAGTCAGATATATCCTTCAGCTACGTTGCTAGAGGATGTTGGTGGTTTAGCAGTGGAGCACCAGTTGATGGAGGAGAATGAGGAGTACCCAGGATCATTGATGAGTATGGAGAGATGTGATCCGAAGATGCAAGAGGATGTCCATGGGTCACAGGGACCACCCTTCACGAGGGGTGCTAAGACGTGTGATCCGAAGACATAGGAGGATGTCCATGGGTCACAAGGACCACCCTTCACGAGGGGTGTTGAAACAATTGGGCACAAACATACACATGGGGGTTCCAGAGCTAGGGGTAGTTATGAGGATACTTCCATTTGTGTTCCAATATGGGCTAACCTTCATGTAGAGAATTGCTCAGTGGTACACCCAGGTTCCCTAATGTTGCAGGGGGATACATGAGATTACATGAGAATGCAGGGAGATAAAATGATGAGTGGTAGCTCACAACGACATGCAGAGGTGTACAGTGGGATTCAGAGGGATGCACTGGATTTTAGGGAGGAGACATACTCAGTGGAGCATGGAGATTCCTCTCCCTTGCAACAACATATAGATCTGGGAGATCACCTTCACAGTAGCAACAATTGCCTGAGTGATGATGGATGGAGAGTGATTGACCAACACTTTGTGGAGATACCTACTGTTTTACCTGAGGGTTGGAGTTCAGTGATAATTACAAGTGATTATTTACCATGGGTACTGGTGGATGAGTTTTTGGTCAAGTCCTTGGGGTTGACCAAAGAATATGACACTTTCCAGTCCTAGAGTCGTTTGCAGGTATGCCTGTTAGCCTTTCCCGATACTTTCATCATTGACAGTAGTGCAGGGGGAGATAGACAGGGGCAAGGGACATGGAGAGTTGGTAGGCCAAGACCACCTGAAAGGAGTGTATTTATTGAACACAACGACATAGGGGTGGATTATCAGAGACAAACAGTCGAGGCCTTAGGAGTGATAGAGAGTATATTAGGCCATGGGACAGAGGATATTTTAGAGGTTTATACAGATGCAGGTTCTCATTGGGATGAGGATGGTGGGCTTCCGACAATTATCAATAAAGAACATCAACAATTAGTGGGGATTGGAAGTGATGAACTTTTGAAATTGTCGTGGGACTCGAGAGTCCATTTGGTCAGTAGTTTGATTCATCTTATGAGAGTCTGAGTTGTGCTAGTAGGCAATAGATTTCACTCTTGGATTACTTTGAGAGGGATTTCTGGGATCTATTCTATGAGGCAAGACAATTTCTCCCTATTGATACTCATAATTGAGTTGGTCGATGGATGGGTAGATTTTGGTTTCATAGGGATAGATTTACAGGTTCAACTTTTTGATAACAGGCTCAATCATCACAGGTTTAGCATGAGAATCCAGGAGTGGGGGATCCAGTATGTATACTTTGAGTAGATAGTCATGATCAGAATAGTGCAGCATTAGTGTGATGGTCCCTGTTAGAGAGTGGCATGGGACCCTGGGATTGCAGGGTTGGGCATTTCATTGAATGATAGAGGCGAGTGGTTCTTTACAGGGGAAAATCACTTTGATTTTCCATTGAGCTTTAGTTTTTTGGGGAGAATGTCACTTGTTAGTTATTTGTTGAGGTCTGATAGTACCTCGCTATGGAAGTAACACGTTCAGTCAATGGAGGTCGTGTTGGTTTTGGTATGGTCTTGAAGGTCAGACTCATTTAGGGTGGAAACCGTGTGTTATTTGCATGAGACTCATGGTGTTGATATGTTATAGGGCTATACCTCACAGGGCATCGTAGTTCACATCTTGATATGGGATCTAGGGATTGGAGTGCTTGGTACTTCAGTGTTTGATGAAGTTGAGTTTCGAGTAGAGTGGTTACTTGGGAAGTTTATTGAGGTTCTATGGCCATTGATCATTCTACTCATCAAGAGCATTTGGGTGTCATGCGTGGTGAGCACTTGGAGGGGACACATCTTGAGGGGAGTCTACTTTGTGTCACGCAGGTGGTTATGGAACCCTGGTATCATATGTATATGGATTCAGTTATTTCTTGAGGACAAGCAATATTCTAGCAGGGAGGACTGTAATGTCCCCATTTTTGGACATCATTACATTATAAAGTATTATGACTGCTAGAGTAGCTAGATAGGGGTGATAACGAGTTCATGAGATATTGAGGGGTTTTATTGGGCCCGACTTGTATCGTTCATCATATTTCATCATCATGATCCATTCCCCACAGTTTGGCTTTGGTTCCATTTCATTCCAACGATTTTCGTAATTTTGAGTTATAATGGATTATATTTTAATTAAATTCACTAAGAAGGTCATATTGGGCATATTACTTGGAGAAAACTCTTAGTGTAATAGCTCATTTTAATCAGGAGGAAGATAACTATAGGATAAGATGATGAGAAGTGACTTTCAGTGGCCGAAGAAGCCATAAGGATGGATAAATCACTTTTTAGAGGTAAAATGGTTAATTAATTAATTAAGTGATATAATTAAGGAATAATTAAATAAAGTAAAAGTCACTTGGAGAGAAAAGGTGAATAGAGGCTATAAAATAGAGATAGGGGCCTCTATTCTCTCATTATGTTGTTTATCATTTTGATGTCTTGCTTCTTGCTAGAGAGCCCATGCACTTGGGAGTTTTGAGGGTTTTGATTCAACAAACCCTAGAGATCAGCTCAGTGGTGAAAGATCCCACCTTTCTTGATCCAAGCTTGGTCACAAAGGTGAAATATTCCTCCCTCACCCTTCTACATCAGATCTATTCAGTTCCAGGAGTCTTTGTGGAGGCAGGGCGTATTGTTGGAGGGTTTCTGCAGAGCTAGGGTGCACCTGTCTTGAGGGAGTAGCTCGATTTGCTCAGAGGTGACTAGATACTCAGTATATATCACTATAGGGTTTCTATACATCACCATAGCATATTTTTACAACAATGTTTGAGGGTATTTATCAGGCCATTCATTTCTTCTACTAGTGGGGCACATTTCATCTTGAGGAGGGCACACTGGGCATAGGGGATCTCATGTTATGGAGGGGAAGACCTTTCCAATCATATTGGAGGTTTGGAATAGGGATTACCCAGCCCCCAATCTACCATTTGGTAATGGGTTTCAGTGGATATTGGGCCAAACCCTTGGAGGTCAAATTTTTGGATTGCTTCAACCAGGGAGGGTGCACTTGCTAGAGTGTAGACACCACCAAAACCCAGATTACAGGTTGGATTTCAGATATATTTTGTATGAAGAATTGGAGGACTCTTAGGAGACCATATATTCAACATTCCTTTCCATATTGGAGGCATTATTATTCATACAATCTATGTTTTCCAGATCTGTCCCATTTTGTATGTGGCCAACTATTATTATGAATAAAATCAGATTTGAGGTATTTGTGATATTTAATTGAGTTGTTCTACTGTATCTTGTTGTGTACATGTTGTTGGCCGCATTTCTATCTTAACTTGCTGCAAACACACATTAAAACCTTCATTATAAACCCCAACACAACTCAAGAGACTAAAATCAACAAAGTGTTTGACAAAATGCCACAACCAGAAAACACATAAAACACAATAAAAACTCAATGTTCCATTCAGATATGGTTGGGAACATTACAAATGGATCCCCTACATAAATACATTCTAATTCATCATCAAATAAACCAACACCACCAAACCCTATCCCTCCAAGTGTGACATCATGCCCTAGAATAGAGAGATAAGGCCTCCAAAGGAAAACATTGGGATTGGGAAGGATAGTGAATCACCTCCAAAGGACACTCAAGTGCTTCCAAAGGCAATGCCCCTCATCCAAATTGTCCAAGGAAAGGGGGCGCATCATCCATCCTTTGGGATTCATGCCCCAAGTGAAGGTCCAAGTGACCTTGTGCCTCCATGATCACGTTGTCACCTGTCAAAGACCTGCAAAGACAAGCAAGTATGCTCTCCAAGGGTCCACAAGTCACAATGTCATGCTAAGTAATCCATATCTAATAAAATAAATACCCAAACATGTGCATCAAATCCCCCATTTTCAAAATAAACAAATTCTTAAATACCTTATACAATTTGCCAAATTTAGATATGGGAGGGGTGTCATAGTGCCCTATTGGGTAAACCAAATCCTCAAGTAGTGGAAGTTTCCAAGGAGAAACCTCTCTAGGTCATGTAGTGAATGTGAAGTGGATGGGGTTAGACTTCTAGGTATGGGGTTTCATGACATACAAGGGCTCACATTGTCTCATTTATGGGTGCCTTTGTTGAGGGATAACCACATCCTTTTCTTCTTTTTGTTTTTGAAGAATATTTTTTTCGAGCCCTTTATTATTTTAGTCATTTACTTTGCATGTGTCAACAATTTGAAGACAATAAGGGGCACTAAAAAGGAAATGCATAGACCACAAACACTCTACCTTGGTTAGCATGTTTTTACGAAGACCTTCCAGGTTGAAGTCAATAAGGGGCACTAAAAAGGAAATGCATAGCCCACAAACGCTCTACCCTGGAAGGTGATCATTATTTAATTAGTTATTATTATGGGTCCCTTCAGTTTCTTATGAGAAGCGTATCACTTCTCTCAGGATCCAAGGGCAAGCTTCTATTGCATGATGTCTTTTGATAAAGAACCTACGAGCCTAATGGCCCCTTCTTCCCATGAAATGAGGTACATGCCCTTCTTGGGTCAATAGCCCTGAAAACCTAAAATATTGGGAAATGAAGGGGAATAAGTGATGGAAGGTGGAAAGTATGAGCGGGAATGGTACAATGACCCTTCAAGGAGACCCCTCGTTAGCAACCCTTTCCCTGAGGGTGGCCACTTACTAGGAAACCATGACACTCACCAAGATGAAATAGGGAAAAAAACATAATTTCCAATCAAATGTTTTCAAAATCAAGAAAGAATCCTTTGCAACATGTTCAAATGCTTGAATTATTAGAATGAAACTTACCACAATACCAGACTTGTTACCTCATGGAGCAAGACCCACTATCCTTTATGATCCTTGCCAAGTGTGGTGGACGTTGCTACCATCATCGAATGGTGATGTATTGCGAATGAAGGGATCATGTGTGTTGGGATGCCTCTCGATACTCCATGTCTCCAACCCAAGGGCCTTGAGACATCATCTCCTTAGTTATCCCTAGGAACGGGAAATAACAAAGTCCAAAGCAAATTTTGTGTGTCCAAATTAGCAAAAGCAATTCACAAATTATAATTACAAAGTGCAACATATCCTTTGGAGACATCTCTATTGGAATTCTTCAACAAATTGGTGACTACTAAATCCTCTCCAAAATATTTATTGCATGCTTCTGTACTTCTTGAATTTAGAAATATCACACATTCAATGGCAGGGAAATACATTGATCGATTCTTTAGTTAAGTTGGGCTCGTTTTCGTCCTTATACACACCTACAAACATGGAAAAGTCTCAATCCACTTGGTGTGTCCTTGGAGGCACAATGCCTAAGTCCAAACCCATTGTCACCTCAATTTGGACTTCTTCCATCTAGGTTTACTCCTAGGGAAGCCAGGGGGGGTAGACCCTAGTTACTATTTGAATTATTAAGTGAATTCTAGGAGTTAATTTTATCTTTGTTAAGTTAGGGGGAAATCTAACCTATATGGAAAGCTACAATGCAATGCACAATTTCAAATGACAATCAAACCTTTTCCTAAGGTCAACTAAGACTAATGCCTAAGTGTTGGGTAAGGGGTCAACTAAATCTACACAAAGATTACAAGAATTAAAAGATCTAGTTACAAAGAATAGATTTATACAAAATTACTAGATGAATCAAAGAAATGACCAATATACAATATGAAAGAAAGTTATAATATAAACAAAGAAATGAGTTAGAACAAAAGATGAACTAAAGCCAATGGACTCACAACTAGCCAACCAAAAGCATGTAACTTGAAAAATGTTGAAAGAGGAACAAGTGCACAACTTCTAAGGATGAAAGAGGTCCCAAAGAAGAAGTGTGCAACTTCTGAGCAAAGGGGGAAACCACTCAACAAGTGCCCCAAAGAGATGGTGCGCAACTTGATGGCAGCTTGCCTTTGAACAAAGAACCACTTCAATCCACAAATAAACTTGAAAGTAAAATGCTCAACTTGAATTGAAATGCTTAGAAAATTAAACCATGAGCATAAAAATACCTTGAACATCAAGGTTTGAACAACTTGAAGTAAAATGCTTGTAATGTAAAGTAGAGAAGAATCAAACCATAAGCATGTGAAATAAATCTTGAACAACAAGGTGTACACAACTTAAAAGATACTAAACGTGAGGTGCAAGTGTTGTGTAGTAGTAGATAAATTTTAGGTAAATTTTAGAAGTCTCTCTTTGATTAGGGGACCTAGGCTAATGTGAAGCCAACCTAAACTATGTGACTACCCCTATACCCTTAACGCTTTGGCCAAAATGAATGTTGGGTGCTCAAGAAGCAAGGAAAACAAGGCCTTACCCTAGCTCCACAAGTCAACCTGGAAAACTTGGGCACTCAACAAGGGGGACACCTAGTGTCGTGAAGTCATCCCTGACTTAGCACCCCCTGTGGCCTCCACAAGACTCACTTTTTGTGGCGAAAGTTGTACCAGTAAAGGGTGCCTAATTAGACTAGATAAATTTACCCCCCCTAAAGCTACAAGTTAATTGATTATGCATTAAAATTACTTGTATTGAAAATGCTTAAGGAGATGGAGCTTCCAAGTAAATGAAATGAAAAGTGCTTATAGATCCAACATAAGTAAATTGAAAAATAAATATTCCTTCCACGAGATTATACAATATATTTAACCAAGATAAAGATGCTTCTAACTATGTGAAGTATTAACAATGAACTTTAAAGGAGATAAACCAAACTAAATGGTAGAAACAACTATTAACAGATTAGCACCAGAGACAAGGCTTACGATACTACATGGGTGGCTAGGCCAATCCACTATGCAGGGTGTATGCAAAGTAAATTTGGAAAGTAAAATAAACTTGGAAAAACAACTAACTACTTGCAACCTCAACAAAGGCACAAGATGGAGGACAAACCTACCGGTTTTGTGCCCAAGTGGGTGAATGAAATAAACAAATAACTTGAAAAGGAAAAGCAAGAGATTCCTAGACTCTCAAATTTTCCTTAAGGACAAGTGGGGAAAACTTCAAATGCATAAACAAAAAATAAAATAAATCTAACTCCTAGCCTTATGATTTTGCATGGGTGGCTTGGCCAATCCACTATGCAAGGTGTACACACATTAACAAAATAGATTGCAGAAAATTAAAACTTAGAAAGAAATGCAAGCCCAAGAGACTCTCTTTGGGTTTTCTTACAATGATAGAAGAGGAGAGGAGAGTTAGACATCAAATACCCCAACTTGGGAGGTCTTTTCTTGAAGTTTTATGGCCCCAAATGGGCATCACCTCCTCTTTTCTGATGCAAACCTGCAAAAAACGAGCAACCAATCTTGTTGGAAAAGATGCAAAAATGACCAGAAAACTTAAATAATTTATGTTAGTAATAACATAAATTTTCTGTGTAAAAATCAACAAGTAAATATGATTTGTTGACCTATTCAAGAGAGTTAGAATGCCCCAAAAATGAATGGAAATATTTAAAAAATTAGAACATAAGTTTAACGAGGTTTGAGTTGGGTGAAGGTACAAATTTCCAGATCTGAAATTTGTCCACAAAACCCTTTGGTGACCTGCAAATTTCGTGAAACAAAGCTACATAAAAGAGAAGAGGTAAGTAGATCTTATTAATAAAACAAACTAATTTGCTGAATCAAAACAAATACTCACTAGATCTACAATAATACTATCATAGATCTTTCCAAGCAAAATACTTTGCTTGGACTTACTACTCTAGATCTATAACAAATGAATACACAAAAAAAAAAAACCAAAGAAAATATCACCTCCAATGTAGCACAAGATGGCACCAAGAATACTCTCAATGCACCATGGATCCTCCAAAGATTTATTTTATTCCAATAGAAGCAAGCTTGAGCAAATACTTGCTACAAGCTTGTGAAGAAAGAATGAGAACAAGAAGAGAGAGAGAGAAGAGGGAGAAATTTGGGTATAGTAACATTACACTAAGAATAGATGCGGAATGAGGGAGGGGTATGCATTCTTTTATACCCGGGAGAGGAGATAGACCCCTCTTGGATGTGTTCCAAGTGTCACACATGCAATATAAGTGCTCATCTCAAGGGGGGCACACTTTTAGGGTTTGGGTAGTCTAGGGTTTGTGAGGGTTGAGTGAGGGGGAGGGGAAACACCTTTAGATTAATTCAAACACCACCATAGATCACTAGAAGGGTGCACCTAGGTAGCTAGGGTGTTTTCCTTTTTTAATTTTTTACTTTGCATGGTTTCCTCACCAAGGGGGGTGCAACTTCCCTAGGGGGGATGACAAGTTGTGAGTGCGGCTAAGAAAGGGGGGTTGGGTTAAGTTAGAAAAGTGATTTTATAGCATGAAAATGGTTACGCATCATCTCCCACTCTTCTTCTAACCTTTTTTCTCATTTTACAAAAAATGGCATTTTTACTTAGCCAAATTAAGGCAATTAAATTGCTGACTTGGATTGACTTGGAATCCTTGTGGAAAGTGACCTAACAAAACTTGTCCAATTGAGATGAAACTTGGTCCAAGGGTGTAGGGGGTCTCATTCCATTTCTTTTGAGTACTCACACCCCTATCAAAATCCCCTAGGACCTAGTTTTTTACATTTTTACATCAAAATTAATTAAAATTACCATTAATTGGGTAATTAAAAAAAAAAAAAAACTACTTAGACTCGACGAAATTCCACAAGAATCTAGGAGATGTCTAGCATGGTCATTTAAAATATTCCTAGACTCTAGTAACCCATTGGAATCGATCATTAGAATGCCTTTCACCACTTTGGAGGATTATTATGAGTGAAAAACTCAAGGGTAATTAAAAATTACCCGAGAATAAAAAAACACTTGATGAAAGAACTTCTGTAATGATAAAGTCCTATGCAACTAACATAAAATGTGATCCATGTAGACCCATTACATTATTATCCCATGTAGGGGAGCGAAAATTCCAATTACAAAAAGAAGTGACGAGGGTAAAAACTGCCTTGTAGAACCAGAAAGTCTTCAACTTTGTTGCACCATTAGGTACACATCTTCATGGCACATGGAGTTGACCCCCTAGTCAAAATAGGTGGTCAACATATGGCTCCACATGGGGATGTGTGTTCAATCTTTCTTTGGGAAGGAGAGCATGCGAGAACTTCACAATCTACAAAACAAAGTGCTCACCAATACCCAACATAAATACATGTATAAAATAAATAAATGAAATGCTATAAACAATAATCACATAAATGAAATTACTATTGTAAAACAATTAAAAAACTGAAACTACAATACAATGAATAGCCTAAGTATCATAATTACATAATGAAATGAAATAATACAAAACTGAAAGAAGGAGATGTTGATATTATGGTAGTTGCAGGAGGTATTTACCTCCACATGTAAACCTGACGAGAATAGAATATTCCAAGAAGCAAGAAGAAACCCTAATGAGTTGGCTAATAACCCTAGAAGACAAGTCGGCTCAAGAGGATAATTTGTATTAGGTTATTAGCCTCCAAGAGAAGAAGCTAGCCAGAAGAAATAATATATACTAAGTAAATAGGCACCCAGAATGAGAAGTCGGCCCAGGTAGTTAGTCAGAATTAGTATAAATATAGGAGGCCAGTCTTCATTCTGGCAGGCATTCTCAGAACTATAGAGCTCACTTGTGTGCAATGCAGTTAGCTAGTTTGTGCGCAAGTTTGGAGGAGAGTTGTCGTTGCAGCTGCTACAACTAGCAGATTACGTTATGGCTTGGACTATCTCTTGGGTATGGTTTGGACTATCTCTTGGGTATGGTTTGGACTATCTGATCATCTCTTGTTTGGTGCACTATCCTTGGAGAAGAGTGCACCACTCTTTGTTTGGCTATCTAGCCTAGGGTTTTCTTCCGGAATGATTCTTTGTCAAGGTTAAGGTGCTCGAAGGGTGGCTTCGGCCTATGGTTGGGTGACAATAGTGATATTGTCTATGGTAAAATGAGCACAATCCATCATATTCTAACAGGTAATGGGCCCACACCCCCTTCATTCAGTCTAACCATTGGAAGGGAGCATAGCCATAAGGATATTAGTCTCATTGAAGAACTACCACTAGGATTTCTAGTAGGAGCAGTCACCAAAGCACTGTCTCTAGGGTTACTAGAAGGTGCAGTTGCAAAAACCCTAATCCTCTCGTTGAGGCACCTTAAGTGAAGGGATTGACCTAATTTCTAGATAGACCAGTGCGCCTCAACCTAGCGCATCTCTTGGTACTCTCAGTAAGCCAAGACGTCAAGTTTGAGTTTTTGGTCAAATCTAGGGTTGACAAAGTCAAAGAAGCCATGACTTACTCTATGAAGTCAGAAAACAAGTTAGATGGAGCTTCTAACTTCAGAGCATGGAAGACAAGGATTGACCTCATCTTGCCAAGAATAAAGTGTTGGATATCATGAAAGGAAAGATCGTGAAACTAGGGTTTGAGAAAGGAAAAGAGAAGGAACCACAGAAAGTTGCAGTTATGGAGAAGTTCAAATATGGTGACATCAATGCCATGAGTAATTTAGTGGACTCTATAAAATACCACTTGATACCCTACATCTCCCATCTTGACTCATAAAAGAAGATGTATGATGCCCTAACAAACCTCTTCTCAGTCAGAAACATTCGATAATTAATGAGTCTGAAGAATGAGCTCCGTGACATGAAGATGAATAATGATGACAACATAACATCATACTTTGTGAGAATCTCTCAGTTAAGAGATCAACTACAAGCTATTGAAGAGATCGTTTCGGAGAAGGAATTGGTAAACATAGTACTCAATGGTCTTCCCAAGACATGGGATGCATTTGCCGCAAGCATGAACACAAGCAAGGAGTATCCTACATTTGAAGAAATTTGGACTTGTTTTGCTCAAGAAGAATCAATGATCACTGCAAAAGAGAAACCCCAAAATAAGTACAATGATTGAGCCTTCACAATAAGATTCAAGAATTTCAGGAACAAAAGGAAGTTTGGTTCAAGGAAGAAGCCAAATCAAGAGAAAGATATGCTTCAATTATCAAAAGTATGGTCACTACAAGAATCATTGTCCCAATTTAAAGAGAAGGAAGGAAACACACGAAGCATCCGTGGTCGAAGAAAAGGAACCCTCAAAGAAAGCTAAGCAGGAAAAAAATACTTCTTCTTCTAAGACAAGGTAACAATACACTTCATAGTTCTTGTATATACCATGTTTTTCTGTAAATATCTTGCATATCTATTTTATAGAAGATAATATGTTCAAAGAGAAACTATACTTCTGGGAGAACAACAAGATAAGGACTACTATCACTATGACTATAAGAAAAGCTGCAAGATAAGCCAAAATCAGAAAGAAGTCAGCAATCAAGAGGAATTTGGAAAAATATTTGTGACACTTTGTTGAAGGCAATAAGGATGCAGACGAAAGCAATGACTCTCCTAGATGGAGGAAGCCGATTATATATTACCAAAAGAAGAGCATGCGTTCATACATGAAGAAAACATTAGGAGGGAGATAATCCTATGATCCATTGAAGATGATGAAGTATATATCCATGGCAGTAGCCATGAAAAGCAATACGTGTTCAATTTGAATTTAGAAGAAGTCCTCTCCGAAAGAGAAGCCTCAAAGTATACCTGGTTGTCCATTCACATCCATGATCCTATGATGAAAGGAAGAAGACAGAATCTTCAGGGCATGGAATCTATGAACTCAAGAGCTAAAGAGAAACATGAGAAAGAACATGAATATTCCAAGAGAGAAAGAAAAGACAAAACAACTTGTCATTGTAACGAAAATCATAAGACTACCAGCCTGATATGAACTCACTAAAATCAATCAAGTAGAGGAACTGAAAGTTGTGATGAACAACAGTGTATGGAAGACTTATAAATGTAAGCATTGCGAGATATATAACTGGAGGTTCTCCTAGATGGAGGGAGAAGACTATGATGATTGCTTGTTCCAGTAAACCAGACATATCTCTACATGAGTCAATGTCTCGAAGNGGAGGTTCTCCTAGATGGAGGGAGAAGACTATGATGATTGCTTGTTCCAGTAAACCAGACATATCTCTACATGAGTCATTATATCGTCCGCAATATCCATGGGATTGACAAAAACTGTTCTCCAGAATAATTGAACAAAGAGCATATGAAGAGAAACCTCGAGGATTTGAGGTATACCAGAAAGACACCCTTGTATGCAGATGAAAAGAAGATTTTGTATGGACTCAAACAACTTGGTGCAAAGCTTCTCATGCACAACAAAAGCGTGGTGAAAACCTTCTATGATAAAAATTAGAATGGTTACTCTGAAGTCTAGAATGATGGATTTCTAATCCATGACAAACTCTCATGATGACAGAAGAAGTGCCACATGGATATGTTCCAGTTTGAGCCTTGCCACGATGTTACAAGATAGCAGGGAACAAAAGATGAATCCAATAATGATATACTATATTGATCAGAGCTATATGAATCCTTTAGAGAAAACCAGTGTTCCAAAAAGACCGAAGCACGTTTGAGATCAAGCATTACATTCTCCACGATGAAGTCCAGAAAAGAGAAAGTGGTTCTCCAATATATATATCTTCACAAATGAGTAGATAAGCATACATTTTGGTAAAGCCTCTGTCCAAGATGAAAGAGTTTGCGCTCATGGAGACGACTTCCTTATTGAAAAAGGAAGAGATGACTCCCAGGTTGGGAGGGAGCACTGATGTGTTATTGACTTATGGAAAGTCATTTTTTAGTTTGAAAAATGGTCAAGGATGAAAAGTTCCTTTCCAGTTCAGAAAGTGGTTTGAGATTTCTGACAGACATGCATTTTCCAGTTCGGAAAATGGTCCAGATTGAACGATCATTTTTGTAATGAAAATGGTTCAATGGATTGTTGATGTACCATAGACAATGATTTCCCATTGTGGTTAACATGGTGAATGGTCTAGGGCAGTCTCTCTGCTTGAGGGTTACTCAAGAAGACTGGCCCGCCTCACTAGACAATCATTCTTTCGAAGCTCACAGTTGTGAGAAGTTTCAAAGAATGGTCTGTTTTGGAGGTTGGTGCAGGACAGTCATTTCCTTAGGAAATGGTTCGAACAATCATTCCTTAGGGAAAATTCATTCTCTCTAGGTTGCACTTTGTTTAGTGTCGGAAGAATGGCCTAGGGTGGGAAATGGTCTAGGTTCAACAATCAGGGACAAGAATTCCCTAGGGAAGAGTCATTCTCTCCAGGTTGCACTTTGTTTAGTGTCGGAGGAATGGCCCAGGGTGGGGAATGGTCCAGGCTCAAAAATCGGGACAATTATTCTTCCTTGCTTGTGAAGAATAGTCCAGATATCTCATCATTGATGTTTGACCTTCTAAGGGCAGATGCTATTCCATATCTCACAGATGTGAGTGGAAGAATGGCCTGGATGATTCAGTTTATGTCATAACAATGTTTTTTGTTTAGGTTTCTATCAGATGATTGTTATGGAGACTGTATGTCTCTAGACAGTAGATGTATGCTACTATGGTGGATTGTGTTCCATTGTTTGTGACTATACGTCACTGATCAAGTATCTGTGTGCTACTTGGTGTGGTAGTGTGCCACTGGATTTTAGTTGAGTACTACTATGGATAGACACAGTTGTGTTCTATTGAATGATATTGTTCTGATTGCCTTGAAGACTATCAACAGTG
>SNQJ01S0050854.1:66145-94346 GCA_010110895.2 Picea sitchensis
TGATTGCCTCTCTCTTTCCGTGCCAAAATTTCTTGAAGAAGTTTAAAATAACCAGTAAGTAACCTCAGCTGGAAGCTGCTGTATATCCCATAGTTATAAATTATCATTTAATATTCACAAAAAATTCAAAGTATTTGTACCATGAATGGAGTGAAAGTACTTCCCATCTTAATCATTGAATGTACTTAATGCCCACTGTTTAGGTCTCATTCTTCTCATTGCTAGTGCAACTTGTGGGTTGAGAAAGTTGACCTGACATTTGATGCGATTTACTAAAGTAGCTTTGCTTAATAAGAGCTCACTGTGGGTACGACATGCAGATTTGCTCCATGTTTTATCTTCCTTACCAAGGGGCCTCAATTTCATTGAACATACGAGTGACATTGGTTGGAAATAGTAAGGGATTAAAGCATGCGTGTATTTATGCTACATTTCATATGCAACTTTAAGAAAATAATCTATACATTTTTAGTTTCATATGATTTGTTATTTATCAACATTTTGATTCCAATTGGTTGTGTCAGGTATCAAAGAGCTAAAGCAATCATATTTTGGGTTACCCAACATTGAGCTATTCCAACTTCCCTTAAATTATTAAATTACTCTACTTGCCCTTTTTAATTATTTGATGGGCCTTTACCAAAAGTGTTATGCTTCAATTACCCAATTTTGGTGCAAATTGACACTTTTCAGTTTCATGTTTATTTAGTATATATCATTTCTTTTGCTCTAACCTATAATTGTCCAAACTACAAATATTATTTGATCCACATTTTGTATTCATTACTAATCAGACGACTTCAACTTGTGGCTTTCCAATCTCCTTGTAATCATATTGATTTTTATATTATCCAGATATTATTTGATCCACATTTTGTATTCATTACTAATCAGACGACTTCAACTTGTGGCTTTCCAATCTCCTTGTAATCATATTGATTTGTATATTATCCAGTAGTAGGGGATAATAGTTTGATAGATCCCATTTAGAGGAGCCCCCCTTGTTCCTTTCTTGATTATTGGTTTCCTTTTATACTACTATGGTGTAGTAGTGTCATGTCATCTAAGAAACCTAAATTTGGATAAGTTCTTTTTATGAAGCCACAAATGAACTTGTCAGCCAATGATTGAGGATTTTGTACATATCCAATTTGAATAATATCTATCCTACATTGTGATATTTGAATTATTTGAATAATGGCAATCATTCTTGGTTTTGAAAAAAATAATATGAAGGATGAATGCATAGGACTTTATACCTCTGGTCATATATTCCTATTCATAATAGCTTAGTTTCATTTATGTATTCAGTTGCTTAAAACTGTTAGAGATTGACCACTTTGGCTTATGGACTAGCTTGAACAAGCACAATGTAATGATTGTTTTTCAACAATGTCTGGCAAAGAGTGGTTTTCACCAATCCACATGGTAAATGAAAGGGTTGGAAATGTTACATATCATAGTAGGCAATGGTGTTTTCTTAGTGAATAGAAGTAGGCAAGGACAATTACATTATATTCCATTGCGACATTTCACTTTCAATTACTTATTGTAGTTAAGCAAGCTTTGTGTTGCCTTTGGAAAAGTATTTGAATAAATCAAGTGGGATTCCATCTTGAACCGATATTAACTACAGAGTTATGTTGCACTAGTTTTTAGGACATGGGAACGACGGGGATGGGGGGACACATCCTTGGGACGGCTAGAGCGCACCCCTAAATTTTTTAGGGGATGGCGGGCTGGGGGTGACAATAGTATAAATAATAATAATAAATATTAAAAATTTTAGAGATCACCACAAACATTTGTAGTTGCTTGTGATTGTAACAATCTATAGTATATAGTATTATTCACAGCCCTTATACTTACCATTTTTGAAAAATCTTGGGCAATTAAGAAAAGGACTGACTGACATTCCATTATTGGTCCCTAGACAGGAGAAAAATGCAGTTTAGCTTTAGGAAACTTAAGTGTAACTATTTTCAATTTGCAATAAGGTCCATGAAGAGTCTATGAGACAATGAACTGTCTCTATAACAACTTTTCTTCCTCGTATTTTTTTTTAATGACGATTATGTTGAAAGGCATTCCCTTCTCAATAGATTCTACAGATTTTTACAGCTGTGTTGAAAATCACTGCAAAATATTTTCGGATATACATGAATGCATTCTGTAAAGAAGTTAGATTCATATTTCAGATTAAGAAGGTGATTGAATAGTAATTTATTCAAACATTTAGTACCTAATCTGAGTCACAATGCTTGAGGTTGGGATGGTGGAAGAACTGGACTTGAATAACTCCTGGACACCCATTTGCAATATGTAAGCGTTGAGATGACCCCAAAAATGAGAAGAACAAGAGCAATAACCACAAGGATCAGCCCTTTGAGGTGTTTCATTTCCTATTTTTTTGACATGGAGGCTTTGCTTGCTATAATTTTGTTGCTGAAAAGACAATAGTTAAATCACCAGAAACCCAAATCAAAACCCGTCATACAAAACCCATGTTTTGAGATGCAACTTGTATAGGAGATTTAGATTCAGTATAATACGAAAAAAAATGTATAGGAAAATTGATCATATTGTCCAATCATCAATGTCCATTGTCAAAACTCAATATACATGCCCCAAATAACCTTGAAATATTCCTAGAACATCCCCGAAATCTTTCGGAATGCCCACAAAATCTATCTGAATGTTTATCCTTGAAGTCTGCCCAAAACGTCTTGAGGATGTCCAGAAAGTCCTTGAGTCCCCGCTGAAGTCCCTAGCAGTTTGGGGATGTTTCCTAGGGTTCCTCAAGTCCCTAAAACGATGGAATGGCAGGTATGGTTTATTTTTTTTGGTAGGGACGGGTCCTATGCAACATAGTTACAGAGTGAGAAGATGAAGCTATGGAGAACTGCTTTTGTTCTCTACCCACTGCTTATCTTTTTTGAATAAAACTATTGAAAATTGTTGCTTTATTTCTACTTTATAAATTAAGTGAAATTATATTTATGTCCATTGATGACCAAAATAGGTTGATGGGACTTGAAAATACAACAAATAATAATAGCAAAATTCAGAGTGCCTAGTGCATCTCCTCCCTAAAAGACAAAAGAAACTAAACAATTCGTAAGTACACGTGATTCAGTTCATTGGTATTCACTGGATCAATTTCTTTCTGATATAAAATTGTGGCAACCAAGCACTCTGTTATTCTTCTATGGTTGTTTTTATGTGAAATAGTCATCTTAACAAAAGATTATTTTTCAATAACATTGAGAGCTTCTATGCAACAAGAAAGGTATATCATTGAAATCTATAATTTCCTTTATCATGTCCAGAAGAAAACTATAATCCATCTTTTTACTTTTGTACATGATAGGCATATTCAATAGGATACGAGTTTCCTTGAGTTTGTTAGAAGGCAAGGAAGGTTGTCCCTCAATTGTTTTATTGTAGATGCTTGGAGCTTAGGAATTGACATCTAGTTGTTTTTTATTGGGGTTATTAACTCTGAAAAATATTATCCATGCAAGTGCATTGAGAGAACCAAGGTGTCCTACAGCCCGGGTGGGGGATGATTTTTGTTACTTCACATGTGTCTTTTTAATTCTTATAAAATAAAATTAAAAAAGGTGAAAAGGGGACAACATCCTCGTTTCTTTATTACTATATCATTTGAGACAAATGCTGACATATTATTCATTTTACATGCAATATTAGTAAAAAAAGTGAGTTGCAAACCTCAACGTTTATTAAATAGTATTTAATGGTGCAAAACCATTGAGATCTACACATTTATTGTTTCTTTCTGATCCCTCTCAGTGTTCAATAGATCTGTGGTTAAGATGGATCTATGGAAATGATACCTTTGTTTGCATTATATCTTTGGGGTTCTCAGTGCTCAATAGATCTGTGGTTAATGGATCATTATATCTTTGGGGTTATTAGTGCTCAATAGATCTGTGGTTAATGGATCATTATATCTTTGGGGTTCTCAGTGCTCAATAGATCTGTGGTTAAGATGGATCTATGGAAATGATACCTTTGTTTGCATTATATCTTTGGGGTTGAGAAAAGAATAAGGTTTTATTATCTTTATTGCATGTTGATTAAAAAAAATAACCCCATGCATAGTTCAGGAAGTGCATCTCTTGCTCTCTTGGTTTAAAAAACCATGTCAAATCTAATGCATAGTATTTACCCTTGGCAGGTTCAACATGGTGTATGCTTACTCACACCTTTTTGGAGTTCTGCATATGGGGGTGGGGTAATCTGCCTCATACAGTTTTAATGTACTATACAAATTTTGTGTGATCACCAGAAGGATACTTCCACACTGTTATATGCAATTCTCAGGGGCTTCGGAATACAACAACTGTGAACCATGACTTACATTATATTGTGAACCCTGACTTACCTTATATTGCTTGGGACACCCCCTAAACAACATCCAACTTCTTTGATTGTAAAGAATTTTGATGATATGGTTAAAAGTGGTGCCCCGTTTGCTAGGAAGTTTTCCAAAAATGATCATGTTCTGGATAAAATAGATATGGAGCTTTTGGGTCGTTTAGATGGACAATTCACCCCTGGTGGATGGTGTGTAGGGAGTCTAGAGATATTTTTTCCAAACATTCATACCAAGATAGGATTCTACTTCATTCTCTGATAAAAAAGATAAGTGTACTAGAGGATTGTATCAAAGACAGCTATTCACGGAGGCAACTTCCGGACTTGCATAATTTAAAGGCTACTCTTTGATTTGCTTATCACCAATAGTCCCCATAAGTACACAGGCCTTCCCTAAAATTATGGTAACGATTGACATCCCTCAATCATTTCTCGGTCGGGGATTTTGGATATGAATTTGGTGGTAGTATGATAGTCATAACACATACACAGATTCTTCATTACTTGAAATGTTATCCCAGGAGATGTGCTAATAAGGCCAAAAGTGTTAGAAATAGGGAAAATAACAGAAAATATACCTTTTCAAAATTTTAGTTTTCTAGATCAACAAGAACACAGTAACGCTAAATAGATCTGTACTAAAAAAACATTTCTGAGTATACACATCAATTAGATCTGAAACAAACTATGTTTCTAAGCATGCACATCAATTAGATCTGAACCAAATAATATTTCTGAGCATGCACAATAATTAGATATGAAACAAACAATGTTTCTAAGCATGCGCATCAATTATATCTGAACCAAATAATATTTTTGAGCATGCACAATAATTAGATCTGAAACAAACAATGTTTCTGAGCATGCACATCAATTAGATCTGAACCAAATAATATTTCTGAGCATGCACAATAATTAGATCTGAACTAATAACAATATTTTTGAGCATGCACAACAGTTAGATAATATTTCTGAGCATGCACAACAATTATATCTGAACTAATAGATCGAAACCATTAAGCATTTCAAAATAGTAGATCTGAACTAAAAAATAGATAAAACTAAAAATACAATTTCAACTTACCTCTGAAGAAGAACTTGACACATAAGTGTGATGATAAGGATTTGAATATGCTCAGATAATTCTAGGGCTCATGGATCAACCTCAAGGGGTTAGATCTCTTAATAATGAGAATGTAGGACTGATTTGTCACCAAGGAGAAACCTCACACAAAGACCACAAAAACCCCAAGCAGAAAAATTATGGAAACAAACCCTTGTTCCAATCAAAACCCTTGTTCCAGTTCAAACACTTGTTCTAGTCCAACTTGGTCAATCTGCAAGGAGAAAAATAGGTGAAGGGCCAACAATCTAGCAAGGAGGCTGCATCCCTAAAGGGTTTCAGATCAGCCCAAAGAATGGGACGACAACCACTTAGGAGAGGTCTGGTGAAAAATTTAACACACAGCAAACCCTTGGCAACAGTGAAACCTTCAATGAAAAGGAAGACAGACTCTTGGCAACAGTAAACCTTCAACACACAACAACTCTCCACAAGACTTCAGGCAACAACAAAATTACTCTCCACTTAGCAATAAAGGAACAAACAAACAACAATAAAAGGAGGTCGTAGCTGCCTGTCAAGCGGAGGCTGCAACAACAGTCAAAGGGGAGGTTACATCAACAGTCAAGGGGAGGCCGCAACAATAGTCAAGGGGAGGCCACAACAATAGTAGAGCCTCAGGGAAATCCACCATACTTGAAGAGAAGAGAGTGTGAGTGTAAGGAAAAAATGAGGGGAGAGGTTTCTATATATATTTTTAGGCTAGGGCTAGATTATAAAAATATAATTAATAAAATGACATATTAAATTAATATAAATATTAATTTAATACGCCACATTTAAATATTAATTTAATATTCTTATTAAGCCCTAAAAACAAAATTACAAGCCCCCACTCAAACCCAAACTAAAAACCAAAGGGGTGAAGAACAATCAAGGGGTTAGGAGAGACATAGAGGTTTTCTTAGTGGCAACACATGTCCATATGATTCTCAAGGTAACCAATTAACTTTATCATCACTACATAAGGGGTACATCCCACAATGTGGTCATGCTCATCTTCATAATCTCTCCTAGGTCCCGTGGACCACACTGAGAGAGAGGAAGAGGATCACACACCAACACATCTTGGTATTACACCAAGATCTACCTAATCAAAGACCAGGTTGCCCCAAAACACATCTGGGGTTTTATCCACCAAGGTACAAGACCAATGATCAACCCATACTTTAGGCATGGGTACCCTAGAACACATCTAGGGGCCCTAGACACTTCTAGGGACTTATATCAACCACCAAGGAACACATCCAAGGATCAATCCAAGCTCAGGGAAAGGATTCTCTGTAACATATCAAGGGGCCCTATAATACATCTAGGGTATTTACTGCTTGGTCCCAGACCAAGAACCCCAGGAGTGTACTGGGGCCCCTAGTCCACAACTAGGGTCTTATGCTATCCTCCAGGAGAATGGATCTTGCAGCTGCATTAAATTCACCCCGGATGGATGGTGTGTAGGGAGTCTAGATATATTTTTTCCAAACATTCATACCAAGATAGGATTCTACTTCATTCTCTGATAAAAAAGATAAGTGTATTGGAGGATTGTACCAAAGACAACTATTCACGGAGGCAACTTCTACCCTTTCATAATTTAAAGGCTACTCTTTGATTCACTTATCACCAATAGTCCCCACAAGTACATAGGCCTTCCCTGAAATTATGGTAACAATTGGCATCCCTCAATCATTTCTCGGTCGATGATTTTGGATATGAATTTGGTGGTAGTATGACATTCATAACACATACATAGATTCTTCATTACTTGAAATGTTATCCTAGGAGATGTGCTAATAAGGCCAAAAGAAACAACTAGCTTCTCACTATAGTAATTGTGAGTATGTTTGTTTTGCTCCTGATTTCCATCATTGAGCACAAACTTGTTCTTAGGTACATACCATGTTGCCTTGATTTCTTTAGTTAATCTCTTAATGTAGCCCAAATCTCATATGTCTATGGGTGTAACCTATCTCCAACAAAGATTGCATGCACCTTGTGCTTGGTCTCAACCTAGCTACGACCTGTTTCTTTTTTCACCCTTATCTCTTTTATAGTATTTCACACCTTTTTTGGATCATCCAACCATCATGCTGCCACATAGATATTTGATAGTAGCACATAAGTTGTTGAATCTTGTGGTTCCAGGTCAATAATAGATTGAGGTGCATGCTTTCCTAGCAACAAATTTATAGCTAAAAATGTGAAAACAAATCAATTAGAAATTGTCAACAATATAAAACAAGATTTACTAGGATCAAGGAATATGAATTGATTGAATTCAAGCAATGAAATATCATCTTATTGTCCGTATGAAAGTTACATTTCCAATCTTAAATTCAATCAATCCATACTCGATATGAAGGTTTCTTGTTGAACACTTACCCATCATCAAAATTACAAAACCCTTACAAGATTGATTAAAATGTGATTCCAAAAGATCAAGGTGGTTGCAATTCTTTTGCAGTTGAATCATCAAATTTTCCATCTTTTCTTTTAGGCCTGTGCTTGAGATAGATGAAATAGATTCTGTCAAATTATCAACCCTCAATCTAAGGAAATAACATGCAATAGCTATTGTGACCTGTTAGCTCTCTGTAAACTTCGTTCGGCTGAGAAACGAATGACAGAGGCAACCTACAAATCAACTTTGAGATCCAAAACTAGCCTTTCGGACCTGGAGAGGGCTCTCTCGGGAGACTTTGTGTCGGTATAGGATATGGATTTAAGCTGTCGGCTAGATTTAACACCTTTGAATGATAAGGTTTGGTTCTATTGGCAAAAAGGAGCAAGACCTTGGGCTATGGAGTCTATTCAAGAAAACGATAGAAACAAATGACTTGGTCATTGAACTTGAGAGGATAAAGGATAAGCGAGCAACAGTCTTTAGTGTAAAATCATTGTGTGAGGTGGGGGGAAAAACAAAGGAAGCAACTCGGAGCATTACTGAGGATGAATTCAGAGTTAACTTAGAGGAAAGACAGTTTGTCTGAATGGCACGACTCCTAGGGTGTTGCGCGATGAATCCTAGGTTCGAAATTACATTCCGATTCAGACAGAAATATATACAAATAAGAAATATTGGAAGTACGTACGCAAAGAGAGAAACAATACATCCAATTGCTACAATTAGAATATTTTCATCAAAGCTTCAGGACATTTGCACTAAATTTCGATCGAGCTCAAACTACATTCAATAGTCATTGTCTACACTAATTTTTCCAACTAACTCGGCTTACATTGAAAGGATGAAACATATAGGCAAAGGCGTCACTTGGGCTACCCAACTCTCTAGCTACTATCCCTAGAATTCAGGAAACTAAATGTTCTTTGTCAAGTGACTCTTTGTTGGTGCCTTTCCAAAATAGAAACCAACTGCATTCAGTCGTGTCGTAACCCCTTGTATCTGCCACGAGGTTCGGTTATCAACAAGGTCTTGTCATGGGAGAATGATGTGTCAATGCCTTCCTTTGATAGGGTATCTGAACAATCAAGTGCTCTGATCAGACTTGTTCCATCTACTGTAACGATATTGGTTTCTGTCACGTGCTCATTTGCAGGGGTGCTTACGTGGCGGGTGAATGCCGACTGTTGCAGTTGTTACCAAAATGACCAGACTGTCCAAGGGTGATGCCTTCCTCAAAATTGTCAAAATCCATGCCAAAATTTGAGAATACAAGAATGCACTCAGTTAATCACGCTTCTTCTGCATGCTGGCAAGAGCTGCACAGACTTTCTCCCTGGTCGCTTCACATTCTTTGAAATGCTTCACATTCCTTTCTTTAGTTATCCTCTGTGTTTTGTGCAGCTGTACAATTGTGTCTTGCGCATCTATGAGCTATCTCTTGAGCCACGTCACGTTTCCCTCACGGCCCTATGATGCTGTCACCTCAAGGGTCTTCACCGTTAGCTGTCATCTTAGTTCCCTATTTTCCTAGTAAAGCTTGATGATAACAAGTTGTGCTTGCTGTAGCTACTGAGACGAATCTCGAACATATGTGCCTCCAACATCTGTCCTCCTCATTCAGCTCTAGCTTTATCAACTTGTACCTTCGACAGGTTCCAGTCGAATAACGTGCATAAGTAATTCTTCAACAGCTGACCTTGCACGCAGTTTGCTTCGGACTAGAGTTTCCCTAGCTTCCTTGTTCTTCTTTGGCCTACCCCTTCTCTGGGGTATTAGCTGTTGGGGGAATAGGACTTTCGACATCTTTCCTTCCTGTGCAACCTCTTCCAATCCAGTCTCTGCGCGGTGTGATATTATCCTTTCCGTGTGCAGAGGGAAATCCCCTTTTGGATTCTTGGGGGTGCCTGCTGTGAGAAAGAATGAATCCCAATCATTTCCCAACTTCCTTAATTACTCCACTACAAGCAATTTAATCTGAGAGACATGAGAGAGTTTCCTTTTCGATTTATCCACTTCAGCCCGGGCACTGTCTGCCATCTCTCAGAGGTTTTGGTGTAAGAAAAAGGGTATATTTAATGGCTTCCTTCCTGTGAAGTGTATCAACAATCTAATGTGATGCGAATGTATCATGTCGAACCTCCCTTCACAAGTGAAATATCTTCTAATTACTTCAAGCAGTTTTCGAAAAGGTTCCTGCAAATATCTACTCGGAATGTCTGTCTCGATTTTCCCACCTAAAAAATCTCGCTTGATGAAATATTCATAGCACCAAGCATCCAAAGGCATGGTTTTGAACCACTTTTCGCTGCACAGAGGGATCTCTATTGCGGTTGACAAAGTTTCCTTAGTCACCTGGAAAATGATGCCCAATATCACCACGTGGAATCTATCGAAACTGAGTGCAAACTGCTCAGCTAGTCTCGTATTGAATCCTTGAATTTTCCTGCAGAAGTCCATGCACCCGAACTGCTCAAAAGACGCCCCGACCTCCGGATCTTTGTTGATCAATGTCAAGATTTGGGGCTCGGGCCCAACGCTTCTATCGCTTTGCGCACCCTTCCTTATGTTTTGTCATGTTGCCATGGTGCAACACATATTTGTCCTGCGCGCGATGGATTTGGCATGGGCCCAAGGCATAAATCTTGATCAACCTGGGCTTGCAAGAAAAACTACAAATAGTGCATAAGCCCGATTGGAGAATAGAATGCGTGCAGAACATATGGAATTGATAACAAAGCAGGCGGGAGATGGAAACGTGCCAGGGAACACTGAATTCATGGCAACTGGATGTTTTGAAACAAACTGAAGATTTTCCATAGCACATCCGCGTGTGTAAAGTACAACTGATAAGGGATGCAGGGCATACGTGATACGAACATCGTGATTTTTCATTCTTCTAGCCTTCATAATGAGCTGATGATGGTCACTGCACTTGCTGACACAACTTATATTAACAATTCGCTTCGACTCGGGGCACGTAGAAACTCCCTTTTTGACAGGACCCGACTCTTTGGGAACAAAATCGTACTATTTACACATGTTTTGACTATGACGTCCCTTCCCAACTCCAAGGGCCAACCGATCACTTGTTGACTTTGATACCTTTGTTGTTCAGTACCTGAATTCACATGCTTTGACACACAGGCCATGACTTGACTAAGACCGACCCTAACTAACAAGAAAAATGGCAGCGCTAACAGCTGGCTCCAATGGGGATGCTATCCTCCTAGCGAGGTAGCAAGAACAATAGACCACGTGCCTAACCATTGAGCCTTATTCAACTTTCGGACACTAAAATATGCAAAACAAAACACAACCTAAACTTATTGACATAGCTTCTAACAGACTCAGCATAAACTCAGGGCCTTCACTTCGGGCTTCAATTTTTTGTTGACATACTGACTTAGGACAAAAATAAAATGACTATCTACAATGACAAGTGACTTAAACGGACTTTATTGCACCAAGTAGTGCTTGAGGAACCTGCCATTTACAGACCCCCAACCAATGCACTCTCCATTTAGTTCTTCTAGGAAATAAGCGTTATTCCCACGATATGCATCGATTTTGAATGGGCCCATCTAAAGATGATTGAATTTCCTGTGCTTTCCTTTATCTTCATTCCTCGCGTCCCATTTCAGTCTCAAATCCCCCAACTGAAATTCCTCCTGCTTAGAGTGTTTGTCGAAGGTTTTCTTTATCCTTTCCTGGTGGAGTTGTGATCAATTGTACACCTATTCCCTTATCTATTGTGTGTGGATCAGCTGATTTATTCTCCTCTGCGTGTCATCTGGCTCGGCTTCCTACTCTTGCAGCAACTTCCTAATGGGAAACCCCAGTGAGGTGGGGAAAATTGCGTCTACGTCGTATACAATATGAAATGGTGACGTCGAGATGGACTTCTTGGTGGTAACCCTGTCCGCCCACAGTGCGTAAATAAGATTTTTATGCCAGGCCTTCTTGTTGTCTTGCAAGAGTCTCTTGATGATCCTAGTTAAGCTTTTATTTGATGATTCTGCTAACCCATTTCCTTGTGGTTAATACACTGTAGAATTCCCCAGGGTTATATTGTAATCCTGCCAAAACTTCTCCATCTTCTTGGACTTGAATGCAACCATGTTATCTATTATGATCTTGATAGGGCATCCAAATCTCGACAGGATGTTTGTCTCCAAAAATTGAATGATGATTACATCAGTAGCATGCTTCATGGGGATTGCTTCTTTCCATTTCGTGAAGTAATCTATGGCCGTGAGTATCCACTTGTGCTGCGTCGAGGATGGCATATTTATTTCCCCTATAAAATCCATGCCCCATTGCATGAAAGGTGCTTCGACTAAGATCGGTTTTAGTGGCAGGGGCTGCAAATTTCTTCTTCCATCGAAATTCTGACACTCGTGGCAACTAGAAACTTCTTTGTATACATCTACGAAGATGGTAGGCCAATAGTAACCCACTCTTAAGATTTTTTGTGTGGTGGTTTTCTAGTAGTGGTCTCCTTCACATTCGCCTTTCTGGAATTCCTCGATGGCTTGTTTTGCATCATTTTCCAGAAAACAACTCAGCAATATCCCTCTAGGATCTTTCCAGTGTAACGAGTTATCTAGTTTGCAGAACTTAACAACTTTGAGTTTCAAGAATATAGCCTTGGTCTTACTTGAATCCGGAGGGGCTTGCAGATTTCTCAACACATAAATGATGTCTGTATAGCACGTGAATTGACAAACTCTTGGGACACCTGTGTAGTTGTTTCCTCCTGAGGATTCTCTGACAGATCGTGATGAAGTTGATTCCCAAAGCATCGTAGTCCGACTGCACCATCAACTTTGCAAGGCCCTGACCCTTAATCAACTTCGTGGGCTTCATTTCTAGGTCGTATTCCAACATGGCCACTATCCACTTACCTCTCCTTCCCTCAAGGTGAGGCCAAGTCAGGATATCCTTGACTGAGTTGCTGGGCATGTAAGCGATAACGTGGGAGTGTAATATGTACATTTTGAACTTCTTTAGGGAATTTACTAAGGCATATGCTTGCTTCTCCATAATGTCGTACCTCAGTGGAGAATCCCTCAGCGTCTTACTGAAATAGGCTATAGGCTTCTCAAAGTTTTGATCGTCTTTCTGCAACAACACACCAACAATTGTATGCTCCGAGGTGAATGAAAACATGATGAAGTCTTTCATGAAGTCTGGGCTAGCCAACACGAGAGCTTTAGTCAGCACCACCTTGATATCTTCAAATGATTTCTTGGCTTCTGGGTTCCACTTGATCTCATTCCCCTTTATGAGCATGCAGGTGATATGCTTTATAATTTCTGCCAGGTTTGGGATGAATCTTCTCAAGAAATTTACTTTCCCTAGGAAAGATTGCACTTCCTTCTTACTGCGCGGAGTGCCAATTTTCAGAATTCCTTCAACCCTGTTTGGGTCTATCTTAATACCCTCCTTTGAGATGATGTGCCCCAACAACTTCCCTTCTTGCATCCCAAAATGTGACTTTTTTGGATTCAATGATATGCCGAATTTCCTACATTTCTGGAAGACCTTCTTCAGATGCTCAAGGTGTTGTTCGTCAGAGTTAGAGTACATTGTGATGTCGTCCAGATAGATCACAATAAACTTATCCTTTTCATTGGAAAATGCTATATCCATCGCCCTCTAGAAGGTAGCTCTGGCATTCATCAAGCCGAAACGCATCTTAGCATACATGAATGTCCCCCATGGTACCATAAAAGCCATCTTTTCCTTGTCATCTGGGTGCACTAGGATCTGATTGTAACCCAAAAAACCATCCAGCATGGACATATTCTGGGACCCCACTACCTTTTGTAGAATATAGTCCATTTTAGGGAGCAGGTAGTGGTCCTTGAGTGACACTTTGTTTAAGTTTCAAAAATCTACACACAATCTTATTTCGTCGCTCTTTTTTCTTACAGGTACCAAATTGGCCACCCACTTCGAAAACCTTAAAGAAACAATAATTTGAGCCTCGAAGAGTTTCTTTACCTCCTTTTCGATCAACGACAATAGCATGGGATTTATCCGTCTCATCTTCTATTTGAAAGGCCTCTGGTCTTCTTTGAGAGGGATGACATGCTGAATCACTTTAGTGTCATACACCTTCAAATCATCATAACTCAAAGTGAAAAGATTGTTGAAATCTTTCATGATCTTGATGTAGTCTTGTTTGACCTCTGGATTGAGCGTTTTCGACAATTTAATTATTTTCGGGTTCTCCTGAGTCCCAATATTGCAATATTCGAAATCCTCATCGTTTGCAGTGATCTTGGGATTTCTAGCCACATCGTTTTCGTTGAACAACTTTTCCAACAAAACTAGTCCCTTTGGGATGATGTTATTTTTTAGTTGTACTATGTCCCTCCCCGCTATCTGGTTCTAGAAAGGGTCATCATCACTGTGTGCATATGCACTCCCATCTTCATCGCAACAACAATCGTCATCAATGTTTGTGTTAGCGAACTCGTCGCTCATTTGGAGGAATCTCTCCACTTGTTTGTCGTCCTCAAACACCTACCAATATTTGATATTATTAGGCACTGTCAGCTTGTGTTTGACTTTGATCTCGTATTTTTTGTTGGGAAAGATGGGGATTTTAAAAATTGAGGCCAAGTGGCCAATGCATCAACGATCTGATTTTTCCCCCTTGGAATAGTCGATAGATTGTACTCCGATAATTCCTCGAGGAGGTCCAACGCCAAGTTCCTGTATGCTCTCAGTCTGGGGTGTTTGGATTGATATATGCCTTTCACCCAGTTTATCACCAGCTCGGAGTCTCTGTGCACTGCTATCCTCTTCACGCCTAATTCTTTCAAAACCTTTAGGCCCAAAATTAGTGCCTCATACTCGGCCATGTTGTTTGTATAGTCAAAAGCGAGTTTGTACGTGCAGAGTTTTGAGCCCACTTTGGGAGGGCTTATCCACACGTCGTCCCTTGCCCCTTCTTTACTAACAGCACCGTCGAAACTCATGTTCCACATCTCGTTCTCCACACGGTTTCTTGGATCAATGCACTCTGTTGCTTATCACGCAACTTTATCATCGATGGTCATGACGGTTGTCGGTTCTTCCTCTTCAAAACTCAAATGATTATAGAATATGGAGGAGCTGACCTCAGTGTCAACAGAGTATATAGGATGGTTAGTCGGCTGTGTCTTACTGCTTACCATGTACTTTAGGAGTACCTCTCTGTATAACCGTCTCTCTTGGCCAAAAACATGAATGGTAGCATAATACATGTCCATTTGCAGAGTTCCTTTTAACTTCACAACCCACGACCTAGATAACAACATGCCAAACTTAGGGCGTATATCGGCCACGACCATGTCCATGACCATGTTCTTCCAAGGAATTTGGGTCAGTGACACAACCAAGTCTTTGATGAGACCCAAACATTTGACTTTCCTCAAATCAAAAGAGAACAGGTCCTTATAGGGCCTGGTGATGTCCAAACCCAACTCATCCATGATCACCTTTGGCATGAGGTTGTGCGACGCACATGAGTCCAGCATGGTGTTATGCAGGGTCATGTCATGGACCTTGAGACTGACGTAGAATGGGGGAACGTCCTCATTATCGCTTGTTTCCTCTACGCGTGGACCAAACAAAATGGAAAAATGATCATCTTGGATGTTCAAAGTGTCGGAAGTTTCTCCCATTTTTAGCATCTTAATAATCTACTCCTGATATGAAGAGACCTTCTCTACCTCTTTGCCGTGTGCTTCTCGACTTGTCTCCGATGCTTTCTTCAGGGCCTCCTCCTTTGAATTTTCCTTTTCAGCTGCATACTTCATTGGGTTGTCTGGCTTTGGGCGACTTGTGGAAGGGGTGTCCACCGAGGGTTTCCTTATGGGATTTGTCTGTTGCGGTTCGGTAGGTGCCTTCTTTCTCTTGAGGTTGTATTGTTTTTGAAACCGCATGATGGCGTTGTGATAGCCTTTCCTGAATTCTTATGGTTCTTAGGAGAGTGAGTTGTCTGTTTCCAACATAATATCATCATTTTCACTCATGTATTGATCGTGTTCTCCCTTCATAAAAAACACATGCGTGTTTTTGTCATTGCAGCAATGCATTTGGTCTTGGAACATCTGATCAAATCCTCATCTACGTAATTATTTTGGAACGAAGGTCTTGTTTGCTGGTCGCCATGTTCTCTTTGCTCCTTTTGTCTGATCTGAGGGACCTGGCCCCTTCCGAGGTTCTGATTTCTGGGTTGGGGGTCATGTTGTTCTCAGGCAGCAGGTTTGTTTCCCACAAACATTCTTTCCATTAGTTTCTCCATGGTCTTCATCACTAAGTCGAAATTGTCATCCGAGGACCTAGATGTCAATGCCTACGCATCCCCTTGGGGTTTCTTATGAACTCTATTGAATCTTTGTTTGATCTTCCCCGACACCATTAGATTTACCTCGACCTCGATTGCGTCGCTCATCATGGTATCAAGATTTGTTGATCTCCTTTCTCTCAACAGCAATGCAAAATCACTGTCGAAGGAATCAACATATTGTAGCTGTGCAGCCCCAGGAGGTGGTTGGACCTCTGCAGGAATTGAGTTATACACCCTCATGAAATGGGCTGAGAATTCTTGTACCGTCTCCTCCGGTGCCCTCTTCATGTTATTGTACTGAGTCAGTAGATGCAATGGGTTCCTCTTGTCTCCCCATCTAGTGATGAAAGACGTCTCGAATGCGGCGAAGTCTTGAATGCTTGCTGCTGGGAGGGATTTGAACCACTTCCTAACCTCCCCCGAAAGACTCTGTACGAACAATCTCATTTTCGAGTCTGCATAGTCCACCTCCTCTAGGTCGACGAAATCATTGAACCAATCCAGATGCTTTTGGGCCGAAATGTTCCCTTCAACATCGTAGAGCTTGATCCTCTGGCTATAATTCTGGGGAAAATCATGTAGTTGGGCTGGCAGAACGAGGGGGGTGAATCTGGCGGCCATGGCCCTAGGAGGTTTAGGGATTCAGGGGGTGTTCTCAGGTATCAGAGCTTGAAACCTCTTATGGTCGAAGACTATATCGTCCAAACTGGTCTCCGACTTAGACCTGAACAGGGTTTTCTCAAACAGGTGTTAAAATTAAATTAAAAATTACCTAGGCAAGTGTTTCTCATCACCTAGGCGCCTAAGGGGTGAGAAAGTGCCTAATGTGGACCCTAGTCATTTAATTTGTGAGATGCAAATTAAAAGGTGACTTTTTGAGACTTAGCGAAAGTGGGTAAGTAAAGTGATTTATCCCCACCGTTGATCTCATCTAATCTCAACCATTAAATGAGATGACCCTTGAGATTCCCTCATGAGGTCGATTAGGGTAAGAAGGGCACACCCATTGTGGTTGTTGAAACGTTTTTGAGAGACAGCAAGAGCAGATTTTCAATCTTGAGGAAGAGGCCATTTTTGCAGAGCTAGGGCATGCATTCCAAGGCTGCAAACTAGCACAAAAATCAAGGCAAGAAGAACATCATATACAGGAGGTCGTACAATATGGTTTTTGGGGTTCGTACAACCTTTTGTTGGCACATAAATTGAGGAACAAAACCAGCATTTAATTATGTCCGTAGAGTATGGATTTCTCAGTTTGTACAACATAATTTTTGACACAGTTTTTGAGGAGGTATAGTCAGTCATACACATGTTGTACCATACGGATTTGTACAGTCCATACAATCACTTCATGGCATCGAAATCAAGGTGATTTGTTGTGTGTGTTTTCTGGAAAGTTTGGCATGTTTTTCAAGGAGGTCGTACATCCATTAAAACACCTAGAAATTTGTTGTTGTTGTTGGCATGAATTTCGAGGCATCTATATAGCCATTTGGAGGCACAAAAATCGAGGAGCAGACTTGTACTTTGTTGCAGAAAATTCTGGAAAGAGTTTTGAGGAGTTTTGTTCATTTCCTATGTGAAGACTTGGCATGGTTATCGAGATAAGTTTGTCATTAAAATTTCTGAAGATGCATATGCTGTAACAGAATTTTTCTGAAGCTCACAAATAATAAAAACTCCCTCTCTCACTGGTTTTCCCCTTGTGGTTTTTTTGAGGGTCGTTGTTAGACCAAAAATCATTGTCATTTTCTGAGTTTATGTGCCGCTGATATATTTTATTTCTGCATTAAAACAGTGTTCAAAATCCTCATGTTTCAGTTCTGAAATTTATTTTTATGTTGAGTTTAATTGGCTGTCGTAAATCTGGGTTTGGGCATTAAACATTGGCTGAAAAATCAGCGAGACTGAAACTGGATTGGGGTCTGAAATTTTACATGGTATCAGAGCTGAGTTAAGAGAAATAAAAATATTTCAGCAAGTCAGAAAATTGGGACAACAGTCACTTCACCGGATAGAACTTTAAATTTTTCATTTTCAGCAGAAAGGGGTCAATGGCTATAGGTTTGAGAGTTGAGGATAGACTTGATGGGGCAACAAAATTTGGTTCTTTGAAGGACAGGATGATCTTGCTGTTGCAAGAAAATGAGTTGTGGGACATTGTTGAAAATACCGCAACACATCCTGTGGTTGTACCTATTGATGCTACTCTTCTTGCAACATACACTAAGAAGAGTAGCAAGGCTAAGAGGATTATTCTTGATGCCATCAAGGACCATTTGATTCCTTGCTTGACGGGGAAGGGAAATGCCTATGATATGTGGGAGTCTTTGACTAAGTTGTACGAGAGTACAAATGAAAACTAGAAGATGGTTTTGAGGGAAAAACTAAACAGCATAAAAATGACCAAGGCTGAAAATGTGGTCACATATCTTACTAGGTTGACACAGGTGAGAGATGAGCTTGGAGCTATGGGGGAGGCCATAGTTTACAGTGATATTGTGAGGATAAAATTGAATGGAGTTTCCAAACAATGGATTGTTTTTGTCGAGGGCATTGTGGCTAGGGAGAAGCTTCCCAATTGGGAACGTCTTTGGGATGACTTTGTTCAGGAGGAGACCCAGAGAGGTTATGTACATGGCAGTTCATTTATAGGTCATGATGAGGAGAATGTGGCTCTTGCTGCCAACAACAAGAAGAAATTCAGAAAGGGTCCTAAGGGAGGTAACAAACCGAAGGGTGAAGGGAAGAAGGACATGAGCAAAGTCAAGTGCTCTGCATGCCACAAGTTTGGGCACTATGCAGGTTAGTTTCCTAACAAGAAGAAGAAACAAACAACAGCTTCAATAATGGTGGAAGAGTATTCCACCAAGTTTGACAAGGAATTTTTCTTGGTTGTGTGTCTTTCCACGAGGACCACTCATTCAGATATGTGGTATATTGACAGTGGTGCCTCCTGCCATATGACAGGGGTTCATGAGAACTTGACAGATCTTACACATATTGGTGATGTTGAGGTAGTGCTTGAATATGACTGGGTGGTCAAGGAAGTTGGTTGTGGGACTGTATCATTTCAGAGGGAGTCTTTGCCTCCCATGTTGTTGAGAGAGGTCCTATATGTTTCGGGCTTGAAGAAGAACTTAGTATCAATTTTTTCTATTGAGGAGAGGGGCTATGAGGTCTTGTTCTGTGATGGGTAGGTGCTTCTTTTCCCCAAGGGGTACAGTATCACTTCAGCCAAAGTGATTGGGACTCGACATGAGAAGCTATACAAGCTCATGTTTTAGCCAACAAGAGCATTGTTTCATTTTACCAGTAGTAGTGACCTATGTGAGCTATGGCACAGGAGGATGGCACACTTGCACCATGAGGCTTTGAGGGTACTGAGGGAGATTGTGACTGGAGTTCCATATTTCAATACAGAGCACCAGGAGCTGTGCAAGGGGTGAGCTTTGGGAAAGTACACCAAGACTACTTTTCCTAACAGTGACAATAGAGCAGTAGGTATCCTTGATCTTATTCATTTAGATGTGTGTGGCCCAATGTTTTCGGCATCGTTGACTGGTTTTCTATACTATGTTATATTCATTGATGACTTCTCATAGAAGTTTTGGATTTTCTTCATGAAGACCAAAGGACAAGTCTTCAGTCGATTCCAAGAGTTCAAATCTCTTGTGGAGAACCAGACAGGGAAGAAAATCAAAGTTTTGAGGATAGATAATGGGGGTGAGTATACCTCCAAGGAGTTCATGGACTTCTGTGCAGGAGAGGGCATCCAGAGAGAGTTGATTGTTCCTTAAAACCCACAACAGAATGGGGTTGCAGAGAGGAAGAACAGGGCCATTGTTGGGGCTGCGAGATCCATGCTACATGATCAGGGGCTGCCACTATTTCTTTGGGTTGAGGCATGCTACACTGCAGTTTATCTGTAGAATGGGAGTCCTCACAAGTCTATGGGGAGCATGACTCTTAAGGAGGCTTTTTCTGGGAAGAAGCCTGAGGTGGGGCAGTTTCAAATTTTTGGGAGCATCATTTATTCACATGTCCCTTTTGAGAAGAGGACAAAGCTAGAGCCCACGACAGAGAGAGGAATCTTTTTTGGGTACAATGAGACTTCAAAGGCTTTCCGTATATACCTTCCTTCCCTGAGGAATATTTTCTTGAGGAGGGATGTTAAATTTGAGGAGGATGGAGCCTTTAGGAAGTCACGAGGGACAGAGAGGGGTGAGCAGTCTTCACCTCAGATTCAGGTGAGTCCTCAGCAGACTACAGTGACATAGAGTTCGGGGTCACTAGTTATAGTGACCACAGGTTCACAGGTGACAGGGCCACAAATTTTAAGTTCGCATGCTACTGGTCCACAGGTTTTAGGATCGGGTACTCCAGAGTCTACTTCAGGATAACAATCTTCAGGAGATGGGGTTGAGCAGGGAGAGTCCCCTCCATGGGACACCACTTCAGAGAGGAGGAAGCCGAAGTGTCTTCAGGATACTTTGAGGGAGGTACAGGGTTCAATTGGGAATCCCAGACAGGCAGTGAGGGAGAGTAAACCTTCTGAGAGGTTTTGCAGCTACATCACGATGGTGAGCAGTATTCGAGAGTATGAGCCTTCCACTTTTGAGGAGGCTACTAGTAGACAGGTTTGGAGAGATGCCATGATGGAAGAGTACAATTCAATCATGAAGAATGATGTCTGGGAAGTTGTTCCTAGACTTGAGGGGAAGTCAGTAGTGACTTCTAGGTGGCTCTATAAACTCAAGCATGCTGCAGATGGCAGCATTGATAAGTACAAAGCTCACTTTGTGGCTCAAGGGTTTTCACAGGTTGAGGGAGTTGATTATGATGAGACCTTTGCGTCGGTTGCTAGATATACCTCAATCAGAGCAGTGATATCCATTGCAGCAGAGATGGGTTGGAAGATACACCAGATGGATGTGAAGACCACATTTCTAAATGGTCTTATACAGGAGGAGGTGTATATTAAGCAGTCATTGGGCTTTGAGGTGCATGGGAGAGAGTTTCATGTGTGTAGACTAAAGAAGGCATTGCATGGGATGAAACAAGCTCCCATAGCTTGGTATTCGAGGATTGATGCCTATTTGCAGCAGTTGGGCTTTGAGAAGAGTGAGGCGAATCCCAACCTATACTTCATTGTGGTTGGAGAGGATCCTCTCATTCTCTTGCTATATGTGGATGAGATTTTCATTACAGGGGTAGAGAGACTCATCACTAGCTGCAAGGAGAGCCTTGCTTCGGTGTTCGAGATGACTGATATCAGACTGATGCACTATTTTTGGGGAATTGGAGGTTTGACAGGTGCCTGGACACATCTTCCTGGGACAGGGGAAGTATGTGTGTGATATTCTGAGGAGATTTTAAATGGAGGAAAATAGGCCCATGACCACTCCTATGATTACCAACTGGAAGAAGCTTCATTCTTTTGAGTCACAATTGGTGGATTCCACTTTGTATCATCAGTTGATCGGGTCATTGATGTATTTGGTCAATACCAGGCTAGATATTTGTTTTGTTGTCAACACTCTCAGTCAGTTCATGGTGGAGCCTAGGAGTGCACTGGGTGGCAGCAAAACATGTGCTCAGNTGGTACGGTAGATTATGGTCTGGACTATCAGAGAGGAGATGGAGTTCGTCTAGTTGGCTATACAGATTCAGATTGGGCAGGATGTGTCAGTGACAGGAAGAGTACTTCAGAGTGTTGTTTCAGATTGGGCTCAACAGTTGTGTCTTGGTTCAGTCGGAAGCAAAAGTCAGTGGCTTTGAGTTCTTCATAGGTTGAGTATATGGAAGCCATTCAGGCCAGTTGTGAGGCCCTTTGGCTTCGCAAGTTGCTGGTGGGATTGTTTGGTGTGCAGTTGAGGCCTACCTTGATTTATTGTGATAATCAAGGTTTCATTAAACTCTCGGAGAATCCAATTTTTCATGACACGTCTAAGCATATCGAGATTCGTTATCACTTCATCTGTGAATATGTTCAAAGAGGAGCAATGGAGCTACAATACATATCTACAAATGAGCAGGTTGTAGACATACTCACCAAAGCATTGGGCAGAGGCAAGTTTGTATTTTTCAGGGACAAGCTTGGAGTGGTGAGTAACACTTTCCTCGGTAAGAGGGAGTGTTAAAATTAAATTAAAAAGTACCTAGGCAAGTGTTTCTCATCACCTAGGTACCTAAGGGGTGAGAAAGTGCCTAATGTGGACCCTAGTCATTTAATTTGTGAGATGCAAATTAAAAGGTGAATTTTTGAGACTTAGGGAAAGTGCGTAAGTAAAGTGATTTTATCCCCACCGATGATCTCATCTAATCTCAACCGTTAGATGAGATGACCCTTGAGATTCCCTCATGAGGTCGATTAGGGTAAGGAGGGCACACCCATTGTGGTTGTTGAAACGTTTTTGAGAGAGAGCAAGTGCATATTTTCGAGCTTGAGGAAGAGGCCATTTTTGCAGAGCTAGGGCATGCATTCCAAGGCTGCAAACTAGCACATAAATTGAGGCAAGAAGAACAACATATACAGGAGGTCGTACAGTACAGATTTTGGGGTTCGTACAACCTTTTGTTGGCACAGAAATAGAGGAACAAAAACAACATTTAATTATGTTCGTACAGTACGAATTTTTCAATTCATACAACAGAATTTTTGGCACAGTTTTCAAGGAGGTATAGTCAGTCGTACACAGGCCATACCGTACTGTACGAATTTGTACAGTTCGTACAGTCACTCCGTGGCACAAAAATCGAGGTGATTTGATGTGTGTGTTTTCTGGGAAGTTTGTCATGATTTTCAAGGAGGTCGTACAACCATTAATACACCCCAAAATTTGTTGCTGATGTTGGCATGAGTTTTGAGGCATCCGTACAATCATTTGGAGGCACAAAAATCGAGGAGCAGAACTGTACTTTGTTGCAGAAAATTCTAGAAAGAGTTTTGAGGAGTTTTGCTCATTTCCTATGTGAAGACTTGGCATGGTTATCGAGATAAGTTTGTCATTAAAATTTCTGGAGATGAATATGCTGTAACAGAATTTCTCTGAAGCTCACAAATAATAAAAACTCCATCTCTCACTAGTTTTCCCCTTGTTGGTTTTTCGAGGGTCGTTGTTAGACCAAAAATCATTGTGTCATTTTCTGAGTTTATGTGCTGCTGATATATATTATTTCTGCGTTAAAACGATGTTCATAATCCTCATGTTTCAGTTCTAAAATTTATTTTTATGCTGAGTTTAATTGGGTGTCATAAATCTGGGTTTGGGCATTAATCATTGGCTGAAAAATCAGCGAGACTGAAACTGGGTTGGGGTCTGAAATTTTATAGCAGGGCATCAAAATCAAGGTCGTCAATGCTCTATGCACCATCTTTGGGTAAGGACAAGCTTATGTCTAGGTAATAGAGCAGGTATGACGCTTGCTACCTAGTCCCGCGCAGAAGTTTCTTAGGGTCGCACACAGACTCTACAGGGTTTGGGTCAGGATTTGCTCTATTATAGATCGTCTTCAGAGCCAGGGTTCCTGAATCATGCTACTTTGTGCTACTGGCCTTTTGACTGGAGTCGCCAGGGTAAAGGTTTTATCCAATATAGATGTTTGTCCCTCTGTTACCCTTAGGGGTCAAATTACAATGTTAGTTGTTCTCCCATGGAAAATTTATTCAATTCCGTCCCCAACAATGGTGCCAGAATGTTAGCTCTCTGTAAACTTCGTTTGACTGAGAAACGAATGACAGAGGCAACCTACAAACCAACTTTGAGATTTGAAACTATCCTTTCGGACCCGGAGAGGGCTCTCTTGGGAGACTTTGTCTCGGTACCGGATATGGCTTTAAGTTGCTGGCTAGATTTAACACCTTTGAATGATAAGTTCTGGTTCTATTGGAGAAAATGAGTAAGACCTCAGGCTATGGAGTCGATTCAAGAAAATGATAGAAACAAATGACTCAGTGACTAAACTTGAGAGGATAAAGGCTAAGCGAGCAACAGTCTTCAGTGTAAAATCGTTGTGTGAGGCAGGGGGGAAAACACAGGAAGCAACTTGGAGCACCGCTGAGGATGAATTCAGAGTTAACTTAGAGGAAAGACGGTTTGTCTAAATGGTGTGAATCCTAGGGAACTGTACAGAAAATCCTAGGTTCGAAATTATGTTCCAATTCAGATAGAAATAGATATGAATAAAGAATACAGGAAGTACGTACGCAAAGAGAGAAACAATACATCCAACTGCTACAATTAGAATCTTTTCATCAAATCTTCAATACTTTTGCATTAAATTTCGATCGAGCTCAAACTACATTCAATAGTCACTGTCTACACTAATTTTTCCAACCAACCCGGCTTAGATTGAAAGGATGAAACGTATAAGCAAAGGCACCGCTTGGTCTGCCCAACTCTCTAGCTACTAATCCCTAGAATTCAGGAAACTAATTGTTCTTTGTCAAGTGACTCTTCGTATGGCGCCTTTCAAAAATATAAACCAACTGCATTCAGTCATGTTGTAACCGCTTGTATCTGCCATGGGGTTCAATTATTAGCAAGGTCTCGTCATGGGAGAGCTATGTGTCGATGCCTTCCTTTGATAGGGTATCCGAACAATCAAGTGCTCTGATCAGACTTACGCCATCTACTGTAGCGACATTAGTTTCTGCCACATGCTCATTTGTGGGGGTGCGTACGTGGCGGGTGAATGCCGACTGTCATAGTCTTTACCAAAATGACCAGACTATCCAAGGGTGACGCCTTCCTTAGAACTATCAAAATCCGTGCCAAAATTTGAGAATACAAGAATGCACTCAGTTAATCACACTTCTTCTGTGCACTGGCAAGAGATGCACGAAATTTCTCCCCGGTCACTTCACATTCTTTGAAATGCTTCGCATTCCTTTATTCAGTTATCCTCTGTGTTTCACGCAGCTGTACAATTGTGTCTTGCACATCTCTGAGATGTCTCTTGAGCCACATCATGTTCCCTCACAGCCTTGTGATGCTGATACCTCAAGGGCCTTCGCTACTAGCTATCATCTTAGTTCCCTGTTTTCCTGGTAAATCTCGGCGATAGCAAGCTGCGCTTGTTTCAACTGTTGAGGCGACTCTCAAACATCTATGCCTCCGACATCTGTCCTCCTCATTCGGCTCTAACTTTCTTGACTTGTACCTTCGAAAGGTTGCAGCCAAATAACATGCATAAGTAAGTCTTTGACAGCTGACCTTGCGCGCAGTTCGCTTGGGACTAGAGTTTCCCCAGCTTCCTTATTCTTCTTTACCCTGCCCCTTCTCCGAGGTATTAGCTATTGGGGGGACAGGGATTTCGACGTCTTTCCTTCCTGCGCAACCTCTTCCAATCTAGTCTTCGCGCAGTGTGATATTACCCTTTCCGCGCGCAGAGGGAAATCCCTTTTTGGATCCTTGGGGATGCCTGCTGTGAGAAAGAACGAATCCCCGTCGCTTCCCAACCGCCTTAATTCCTCCACTATAAGAAATTTAATCAGAGAGACATGAGAGAGTTTCCTTTTCGATTTATCCACTTCAGCCTGGAAGTTGTCTGCCATCTCTCGGAGGTTCTGGTGTAAGAAAAATGGTAGATTTAATGGCCTCCTTCTTGTGAAGTGCATCAACAATCTAATGTGATGCGAATGTATCATGTCAAACCTCCCTTCACAGGTGAAATATCTCCTAATTACTTCAAGCAGTTTCCGAAAAGGTTCCTGCAAATATCTACTTGGAACGCCTGTCTCGATTTTCCCACCTAAACAATCTCGCTTGATGAAATATTCATAGAACCAAGTGTCCAAATGCATGCCTTTGAACCACCTTTCGCCGTGCAGAGGGATCTTTGTTGCGGTTGACAGAGTTTCCTCAGTCACCTGGAAAATGACACCCGAGATCACCGCACAGAATCCATCGAAACTGAGTGCGAACTACAAAGCTAGTCTCGTATTGAATCCTTGAATTTTTCCGCAGAAGGCCATGCACCCGAACTGTTCGAAAGATGCCCCGACCTCTGGATATTTGTTGATCAATGTCAAGCTTTAGGGCTTGAGCCCAACGCTTCTGTCGCTTCACACGCCCTTCCTTATGTTTTGGGAGGTTGCCATGGTGCAACGTGTATTTGTCCTACGGGCGATGGATTTGGCATGGGACCAAGGCAAAAATATTGATCAACCTGGGCTTACGAGAAAAACTACAAACAATGCATAACTTTTATTGGTGAATATAATGCGTGCAGAACATCTGGAATTTATAACAGAGCAGGCGGGAGGTGGAAACGTGCTAGGGAACACTTAATTCATGGCGAATGGATGTTTCAAAATGAACTGAAGCTTTTCCATAGCAATTCCGCGCGTGTAAAGTACAATTGATAAGGGCCGCAGGGCATAAGTGATACGAACGCCACGATTTTTCATTCTTCTAGCCTTCATAATGCAATGATGATGGTCATTGCACTTACCGACGTGACTTCTATTAACAATTCGCCTCGACCAGGGGCACGTAGAAACTCCCTTTTTGACAGGACCCGACTCTTTGGGAACAAACTCGTACTATTTACACATGTTTTGACTCTGACATCTCTTCCTGACTCCAAGGGCCAACCAACCACTTGTTGACTTCTACCCCTTTGTTGTTCAGTACCTGACTTCACATGCTTTGACATGCAGGCCATGACTCGACTAAGACCAACCCTAACTAACAAGAAAAATGGTGGCGCTAACATGACCCATTGCATAAATCTACACAAACAAAAGCTCACGCTGAAATGCTTGAGTACCACTCTTAGAGATGTGAATCGAATTGCAGGTTTAACTTACCTTTTTCTGCTTTATTTTGCAAATAAATCTCAAGTGTTTTATTGGCCAAATGATCTTGTATTTGTTTATGATGTTCTGTCATATCTGCATACAAAATTACATCTTTTTTCCTAGGAGGGACTGCTCAACCTCTTCTTTCATCGTTCTGAGAAGAAATGGTTTAAAGACCAAATGAAGCTTTGAAATTACCTGGAAAAGTACTTCTTATCAATGTCCAGTCCAAAATTCAAATACAGTGACCAAAAGGCGATAAAATGCTTAGATTTCTATCCATAGCATAATAAAAAGGTATAATTACTTGAACTCTTTTCTCTTCAATTTCTTTCTGCTTCATCCCATTACTTTGTTTCCCGGACAGATCAAACCTTCAAAGAAAACAAAAGAAAAAAATATTACATCTGAATGCAAAAAAGCCTTTTTAGTTACCCTAGCAGGTTTGATCCTTCCAAACATCAGAAATAAGGCCGAATAAATCTTACATCTTATCCTACTAACCCCCACAAAATAAAAAGATGGTGATCCTCCTTGATGCATGTGGAAAATAGTTAGATAATAGGCTATTTTCTGGATAAAGCATAGGCACAATTGATGCATGCTAGTTCTGAATTAGCATTATATCCTGAACAACTCATAAAACTAGTTTGGGTGCTACTCTCATGTGTTTTTTACCAGTCCCATGACGTACCAATCCATGTTCTCTTTTCACATTAATGTTAAACAGCCCAAATAATCCTATTTTTGAATTAGTGTTATACCTTGAATGGCTTATAAAACTGGTTAGTGTGCTACTCTCATGTGATTTTTACCCGTCCTGAGGCACCAATCCACGTTCTATATTCACAATAATGCAAAGCAACACAATAATCAAAGCTAAACCATGCATAGGTCGTGTTGTATGGAGTAGAATACAAGTGTCTTTAGTTTACAAACTCACTAGAGGTTGGTCGCAATCTAAACTAATTAATATTGATAGTTAGCTAATTATTTGGGGGTAACTTTTGTAGCCCTTGAAAATGAAATGGCCTCTAACAAGCAAACAATACCATATATAATACAAATATTTCACCATCATTTATCCCACTTAATGGAGAGCCCATGCTTCAAGTAAGCGTAAAT
>SNQJ01S0050855.1:9841-22587 GCA_010110895.2 Picea sitchensis
TTAACAACCTCTAAACATTACTTCTTTCTTAGATTTGCAATTTTTCAGAAACAAACTTTTCTTCCAGGGAAAAGAAGACATGAGGTTGAAATTTGTTCAATTTCATTCCCCAATATGGTCACCACTATGTTAGCTCTCTGTAAATTTCCTAGAGGTTGTCAGAAAAGAAGAAATCTACGGTAGGTAACTTTATCCAACCACTTCGAAGCTGGGATCTAGCCCTACCAGCTTTAGAGAGGGATCTCTCTGTATGATTTAGATATGTTTCAAATTTAAAATATTAGGCTAGGTGAATAAAATATGTTTGTTTTATTTGTTTTCGTTTTCGTTGGGTTGGCTGAGAGAGCTTTACACGTCCATTGGGCTATGGGGTCTGTATCATGAAATAAAATCTAAACTAGAAAACAAAGAAACCTTTCATAGGGCGAGATAATGCAATCGTTGGATTCTTTTAGCAGCATAAATGAGGAATAGCAGAAAAGGAGAGAATGTCAATTACAACAAAGAAGCAGTTAAGAATTTATTTATCGTAAAATCAGAAGATGAAACACTAAAATCTTTTAAAGTCAGAAACATGGTATACAAAGATAAATCCTGCAACGTTCATTGCTTTCAAATATTAGATTTAGAAAAAAGTGCGATAACTAAACGATAATAAAATTTAACTTAGAAAGGAAAACATCACCAATGAGTACATGAAAGAATCCTGTGGAAATGCCTCTTTGTATTAATGGAAGATCTCTTGAAAAATATTACAGTATGGTAACTCACAGGGTGTAAAGATCAACCCTCAATACTTCGAAAAGTGAAGTATTTATAACCAAAATTACAAACGATCCTGTCATTAAAGATCAAGACGTGGTAAATCTATTTTTAGCTTAACTAACTTAACAAACTACAAAAATCTAGGAAACTGTTTGATGATGTTTCGAAGTTTCATGCTATTTTCTGGGTGAACCGTTGGTGAGGCCTCTGCACGACCTCATCTGACTTGATAGCTAACTGGGTTGGGACTGCTCATCGACTACTTGATCAGATTGCAAAGCTCTTCCCATTGAAGATGACTGGGAATGCTGACTTTGAGTAACCTTCGGTAGACTTCATCCATCTCTGTGTACTTGGAAAAAGTTGGCTTGATGATGAAGATGTACCGGATCTCATGCTGTATACTGATGTCCAACTGTAGAGCATCTAGGAATGCCTTGCTAGTGATACTGTCTTGAATTCCTGAAAATTTTGAACTATCCTTAGCCACAACGGCTAGTCTCTTTTTGTAGTCGGGGAACGTCATCAATTTGTCATTTATCACCTTCAAACCAGGAAGACCCTTCTTCTGTAGAGCCTCGATCTTGCTAAAAAACCTTTTCACCCCTAGGTTCATAGCCTGAACCTTTTCTTCTAGCTGTAGCATCAGTCCTCTCTTGATCATGACTATGTTAACCTCAAGGATGGTCTTTGTTCTATCCTCAATTCTCAGATCTTCCAGCTCCTCTATGGTTTTAGAATTTAGAATTTGATGATTTCATTGGCTTTGGTGGGAATCTCTCCCAATTCTTCTCTAATCTTCTCAATGGATTGCTTACTTCTTTGCACCAATTCATTTTTCTCAAACACAATTTGTATCATTGGCCATATTTCGTTCATAGACTTGGTGATGTCTGTCTAGACACTTTCTTTGACTTCGGTCAGTGTTTTGCCTGCCACTGTTTACTTCCGAAGCTGTTGTAACTCTTGTTTGAGATGGTCTAACACTTGTATTTCCTTGGAGTAGCTAGTTTGGTAAGAAGATTTGAGTTCCTGGAGGTTCTCAATCTCCTTTTTGAGCCTGCTAATCTCTGTTTCCTTCAGATTAATCTCTTCCATAGATTTAGCCAATTCAATAGTCTTTTCCAGAGAAGTTAGTGGATTTGTCGATGGAATTTATACTACTGACATTGTGCTCACTCCTGAGAGTGGAACTACACTCAATGGACCGAATTCCATGGGTTTTGACTGCTCTTTATCTTTCATTAGTTTCTTCAGTTTAGCTTCCATTTCCTTCAATTGTGCATTATGATCCATGATCAACTTAAGCATCTCATCTTTTTCTCCTTCTGTCTCCACTATTTCCTTTGCTTGAGAGTTTACTGTTGGTGGCAGCTTCAATTATTTCCTCACATTCGAGAGATCATATCCGATCTTGAGGACCAGTTCCTCCAATGTCTTTATCCTGTTATCTTTGGCAAAGGATGATATTTTCTCCAACTTCAACTGTGTCTAGACATTATTCAGAGACACTTGTAATTTGGAGGTAGCAGTGGAAGCATGTGCCAATGTGGAGAAAACCATTTCTCCAGTTTTCTTGTGCAGATCCATCTGATCAGCTGGATGCACATCCTTAGTCTGGAATTCAAAGGTTTCCCTTTTGTAATCAGTGATTACCTTTGGGTCTGGCACTTGTGCTTGGAGAAATGCCATGTGCATTCTTCCCTTCTCAGTATCGAATTCCGATAGAAGTTGGTGTTGTGTAGTGGATGTTTGCTTCCAAAACTGAGCATATGTGATGTTGGTCAGTGTCTGATTCTTTTTCTTGATCAAATCGTATTTCTTGATGATACTCAGCTTCGATCCTATTTTGCTTGGCTGGTTGACTGGTGGAGTGTCTGTAGGCTTCTTAGGAAATACTGAGGTTATGATCTGCTTGCTGCTTGTACTAATGAGTGACCAATCCACCTGTGTCATTGTAGTGGATGGAATTTCCTTTTCTCCAGCCATGTCAGGAGCCTGAGTGGTTTTCGACCTCTTTGTGTGTAATCGGAACTCCTCAGATGATACTTCAGTGACCGAAGGTGAAGTGTCCTTCCTGGGCCTTTTCTCCTTTGGAGCCCGTGGTGTAGTCGTCTATGAAACAACGACCAAAGGGTCCTGTTGTTCTACCTCAACCAGTGTGTTTGGCTCCCATTCTATCTGGTTTACAAACTTCTCTACCTCTGTCCTAGATATATGAACATACATGATATTTTTGTTTTTGATTCTCATCTTGGAAATTATCCCGCACGGATCATAGTGACATGTGAAACTAACAAAGAACTTAATTTATTTTAGCAGCCTATCTTCTTCCTCCCCAGTGCCTTGATTGTTGCAGATGAAAGATCCAATCTTCCCTTTGATTCTGAGCTGCTGCTTCTTCTTCAAAGGCACAAAATGTATGTCGTCTGAGTTTATCATCTACCTTATGTATTCCAGGGAAAAAAATCTAATAGGTAAGTACTTGGGTAGCTTATATGGGGCTAACGTGCACCCATAGACTCTGATCTCAGTATGATTTTGGTACAGGTACCAATCACCGGTATTTATAAGGTCCGAGAGATGTAGAATCCTCTAAATTTCATCATTAATTCTGGGTTCGGGTCTGCCGCTGAGCATACTCACCACTGGGTGGTAGAACTGCTCGATGAACTGCTTGAAGATGAATTCCATGGAGTTATGTCTGAGCAGAGAGGTCCATGCTRTTACTACCTRTGGTTTACCATCCTCGTCCATCTTCCACATAGAAAAAGAAAWTTTTTCCGCTTGGAAGAAAACGAACAGGTATGCCAGAATTGCAGAATACCTGAACATACCTTCTGTGGTGAAATTTATGAATCGTTCATGAATGTTKTCCACCAGGAATGTGYTGTAGTYGAACTGTGTAGTGGTTTTCTCATCAGTGGAGAAAATAGACAAAAATCCCAAAATGGGTTTATCTACCCATTGATCTGAAAAATAACGAAGCAAGGTGCATAGTGACATGATGACTTGGTTTCCTTTTATTGAGAAYAGGGAGGAAGGATAAGGGGGGTTTGTAGTCGGGAGCTGAGTAKATTGTGGAAGAAAAAGCTCAAAAATCTGAGCTCTTTGAGGAAATGACAGCTTCTAGTAAAGCTCTGTAATGATCTCAAGGTTAAAAGGTAAGGCAGAGTCGGCTTAGGATATCTGTATCATTTGGTCGATGGTTTCTAGTGTGATGAGGAAAATAATTTCCCTAGACAAGGACATAATGGCTCTTTGTTTGGGGATATAATGGGCTTGGCACTTGAGGGCAAATTCTGGGAAGTGGTGAATCTGGGGGAAAAGATATAAAGCTAGGTTGGACTCCTAGAGCCCAATTTCATCACTCTGGTCTAGGAAAACTTCTTTCAGCCATGACTGTAGGTTTGCGAAGTCAAAATCACATCTTGTGTCTGTGATTAAGTAGTCTTTGTCGGCCAGAGGAATCCTTTCGAGGTCGATAGGAGGCGGGAGAAAAGGATTCTCGTCACCATCTGCTCTCTCTGACTTTGGTGCCATTACTGTAATAATACCTGCAAATAAAACAAAAGTTAGTGGGGGTGAATGTAGATGTGGGTGGCTAACTATAACGAAGAGGAAAACGGGGAAAATTCTCTGGTGCGATGACTGGGTAAATCGTGAGGGAGTGAAGGGTGAGAGTAGTTTTGAGTAAACGGGTATCCGTTGGGCGTGGGAGACAGGTCAAATGGTTAACGGATAAGTTAGCCAGTAATAAATGGCTAACGGGTCATTTAGAGCATGAGATGGTAGGTGACAATGACTGAAGCATATGGTTGAGTGACATGGCATGTATTGATTGGGGGAAAAGACCATGGTGAAGGGACTTGCCACGGGTGAACGAGAGAGAAAGACTAACAGAGTTATGGGAGGTGACTTTTATGAAAAAGGTGGATAATAACGTCATGAGGTGACGAGGTATGTCAGACAGTAATAGGCGGTGGGATTCAGGACCAATGGATTCATGCCATGTATAGATAGGGGGCCCGCTAGAGGAAAATTCCATTCTGGACCCCTCCCCCCCCCACCGTTAAAGGTAGATTGCTCCGAGGGGGGAGGGGGGGGTCCGAAAAATATCATGAGCCATTGATATGCATGCTTTCCTCTCGACTGCAGAGCTGTGCACGATCTTTAAAACACATTCCGGACCCCACCCCCTCCATTAAGGGTAGAACAGACAAGGGGGGGGGGTCCGGAATCCAATATAGACTGTAGATCTAAGTGCTGAAGCTTGAGTCGTCCATATGTTCACATATATTATCTCCAATTCCGGACCCCCCCCCACATCGTTAAAGGTAAAACGGTCGAGGGGGGTCCGGAAAGACATGTCCACCATAGATCTGGGCACGAACATATGAGTTGTTGATACATGAGTGGTGCATAATTGTGAGCGTGAAAGCATATGCACCCAGAGAACTTAGGTATGCGCCCAGAGAACTTAGGATAAGTGCATATCGTGGGTTTTCCCAAGCTTTCCCATGTTTCTATCACCAAGGGGTTAGACAACCAACCTTTTAAACATCCAAGACATGGATCAACATTGATCATCGGGCTGGTTTTATTGAAATAAAGCAAACTACCCTATGTTCTAACTTAATAACCTATGACAGTTTACAATCTCCTCAATTTCTCATGCTCATGAGGCATCCATGATGCTGACATGGAAATTATTCCCACATACTCAATATAGAAAAAGAGGAAGAATAAGGAATGACCCCCTTCATCATGGAGCCATATAATGCCCTATATTTGTTGCTCATATCCAAGCACATATACAACCCATACACAGATCCTGAAACTATGAGATTCATGACTTCTTCATTGGCCACTTATCATCCAAGTGCCATAAAGTCTCTTTCACATGTATCTTATTTGTTTTATGTGTAAGAAGAGAATAAAGGAAGAAATAGAAGAAATAAGATGGTCTTTTTGCCTTGTTGTAGCCTCTCCATGCTCCTTTAAACCTATAACCAGCATACTATGCTACAACATTCAATGAGAAAGCAACATAATAAAAAACATGCTTACATTGTCTCTTCCACAATTTAGCCTGCTGATCGAAGTCTTTGCTACCAAAAAAAACATCACCATTGGATTCGCGTTGTCGAATTACCCAAAAATGACTTTCAAATCATCTCCACCAAACATTGTCACCTTCCGGCCTCCTCTAGACCTCTACCTCGATCAATGTGAAATCCTATGTAATTAATGCACTGGAATATGCATTGAAATTCATTCCTAGTATGGCCTTTTATTGACTGGGCACGCTTCTTCTTCTCATGCATTGGGAGAAACCACCTTTTAATAAATAACTCGGGCGAAGTTTACCAAATCATCGTTTGGCCCAATGGTTGGCAGATGTCGATTTTGGTGTTGTTGTTGGGGAGGTCCCGGGCTCAAACCCACGCGCCTCCCCTTTTTGGCTACAAGTTACAACCAACACCAGAATGTCACTAACCTTGGTGGTTGCTGCTAAATTATCATTAACTTAGGTGGGCTAGTGGAACTATTTCTAACTATGATAGAGAAGGCGTTGGCACTAGCCAACCCCACTATGTTTTTTATTTTTCGGTTGTTGGCCCTCATTGAGAATTTTCCTGCTACCATGTGGCAACCCATGACTAGGCCATGTGGTGGCCACCCATTGGCTAAAACTGGTACAGTAATCTTCCTACATGTCCCTGCAACATGTCATCTAGGGACATGGACCTACGGGCCTAGAAAAACTGCACAAGTCACCAGAAAATACCCACACGCGAAGGTCTGGACATTCTCAGATGGGGACACTCCATCACGAGTAATTTCTCAGTCAAAGAGGCTCACTACCTGCAAGGAAACTACTAGAATCAAGATAAGGAGAGTATATGGAACAAGATATGGAGCCCCACACTCTAGCCCAAGGTGTCCACCTTTTTATGGCTCACAGTACATAACCGTGTCCTCACTTGGGACAATCTCAAAAAAAGGGGCTTCATCGGACCCTCAATATGAACCTTGTGCCAAAAACAAGAGGAGACGATGGAACATCTCTTCAACAATTGTCACTATAACCAGTGTATTTGGGACAATCAACCTCAGGAAATGTGCAGGTCGAACCGAAATAGGAACAACATCATAGATTCCCTAGAGAATTGGGACTTGATCTCCTTCAAAAACAATATTCTTTCTCGTATCTGGAAAATCCTCCCAGGCTTCTCTCTCTAGAAAATCTGGAAAGAACGGAATAAAATAATCTTCCACTCCAAGGCCTCCCCACCCACCCTAACTTGGGAAATAATATCCATGCTAATTCGAGAAACAATCAGAAGGAAACCTTGGACATTGGAGGACCTAAATTGCAGTCCGGAGGAGCAATGCATTTTCCAAAATTGGTAACTCAGGTTGAACAATCATCCCACTGTGAATGTGACCAATTTCTAGCCCAACATCCCGACCACCTTTTCACCCCCTCCAATAGGATTTATAAAGATAAACTTCAACGAGGACTCTAGAGGGAATTCGGGACCAGCTGGTTTTGGGGAAACTCTCATAAACTCAAATGGCGAAATCTTGTACATTGTGGTAGGATTCATGGGGGGAAATACAAACAATACGACTGAGCTCACAAGCCTCTTATGTGGCCTTCAAGTAGCAATAGACAACCACTTCCACAAAATCACTTTGGAAGGGGACTCTCAAATCATCATCCAGTTAATAACCAAAATTCTCCACGGGGAAAACCCACCAAAATTTTTGCCTAGATGGATACTCTAGGGACTCTTGGAGGATTTTGGAGCCCTTCTCAGTCCTAATCAAACCATTATACCCTCTCATGTGAAAAGGGAAGAAAACAGAGTAGTTGACTACTTGGAAAATGAAGGGGTAACAACTGAGATGGAATGCATCTACTGGGAGGCCCAAACTTCTGTAGGCATTGATCTCTCAACCCATTGTCAAGCCCTTGCTAATGGGGATTTATCAACCCTGTATGGGGTGCCATGTATCATAGCAAGGCCATGTGGTCTGGAGTCAGGACAAGCCATAAATATGGGCCACTAACTCCCATCCCCTCACCATTAAGGATGGGAGCAAGCCCCAACAACCAACCTCACGGTATGAGACCTCTCACTCGCATGAGGAGGCTAGATGAGAAAAGCATTAAGGAGGGAGCCTTAGTGGAGGATCCCATCACATCCACCCTCCTAGATATCACTAAATTTGGCCATGGCACCACCCATTTTGATCTTGGCCCACACTAGCCAGGCCGTCCTAAGCTCTGGTGTAGTTACCAAAACACCACCATCATTATGGCCATCGTTCTCCTCATCCCCATGCCGAGAGAAAGAGGGAAGCCCTACAGGGGTGCCACCTGGTATACCTTTGCTTCTTGAATAAAGAGGCAACATAGGTTCAAAAGAGCGTTGTCAATCTCTCGAGCGCAGCTCGTACACTCAGCCAAAAATACCATGACTCCTCCCATGGCATATGTGGAGGAGGTCTTTCCGGAAGAACCAATTCAGGTTCCTCTGGAACACCTCCTCTTTATTGTACTTGATAATTGGTAGCCTCAAAGTTGTTTTCCAGGGTAGGTCACCATGGAGGCCAAAGGGGCACAAAAAAACCAATACAGAGGGGAAGACCAGATGGAGGAGATTCCCACATGCTACATTGAATAAGAGACTTTGGATGCGATGGACACCCCGAAGGCATCATGCGTAGGAGAATTCATCTCTGGCATTGACAATGTGAATGTCAATATGGAACAGGAATGGTCATGGGGACTAGATGCAGCCATGGAGCAGTAGAGAAGGAACGCAGCAAGTGAGGCCGAGGACACCAACCCAGGTGGTGAACTGAAGGAGGGCGGCTGGATGAGGGAGGGTGGAATGGCCCCTATGTGTCACATCCCCTATCCATCATGTAGGAATCATGGTGTGTCCAACCGCCATTCTTCCACCTGGAGCACCTGGAGCTGATGTTCGATTTACGGAGACAGTTTGCAGACCAAATCCATTGTGCCATCCTAATMAGCCAACACATTGATATTCTATATGATGCCTACTCCAATGTGGCAGCAGGGCAGAGATGCCTRACATGTCGCAACCTTTTGTGYTGCCAGCTAGAGAGAGAACGCAGGAAGACGAGGCTGACATGGACACCTCARCGGCCACCGGGTAACTATTATCGTTAATTTTTCTGGCTAGAATTATAGTTTTAGTTAGAGCTATGGCTCTAGAACTRTTAGGGTTTAAAATTGCTTTAATTTGAAGTCTCTGTATGCATTTTTAGACTGAGGGTTTCCATCTGTCTTGTTTTCCTACGGGCAGGACARATGGCCTCCCATTTTTTGGCATGGGCAGCATAGGATTCCAGTTTTTATGGTTTCAGTTAATTTGGCGGGACAGATGGCAGACCAAATTTATTTGTATACTCTGGAAGATAATACAATAGGATCCCCCCCTTTTTTTACTTAAAAKAAAGAAGAAGTAGTTATTCCCTACTAAGGTAAAMAATCTTGCCAATTATAATAGGATGCTTTCTTTTTGTTGGTGTTGCTATTGCAATTTGATGATACAAACACATTGTAAATGACATGACACCAACATAGGTTTTAAATGTYGCTAAATTTTAGTTTTGAGTGTTTATAGGCTTATATAAACTACTTTTTACTTATCTTAAATACTTAAATGTAGTTGTTGGTAGGTTGGTGTTGAGTTTTTTATTTATTTTTAGAACCCCAAACAATAATGATAATGAGATTATACAATAAACATGGAAATTCTCACACAACTTTAGTTATCAATCACACAACTTTACTTATGTAACGACCTCGTCATTACGACAACAAGCGACGTACATCATGTCACATTTCTTTTTTTCTTTTAGTGTTGTGCTAGGAAATTAAATGTCAATATAACAAATCGGGTGAGTAATCAATCACACAACACTTCAAATACAACCTTAAAACTAAGGCGCAACACAATAGAATTTATTCGTGGCGTGAATCCAAATCAAAGTGCAATCACTCATTAGAATAAACTTGCGCTTCACGCAAGAGTCTAAAATCCAAAACCATCAACACTACTTAAAAATTCAGTGCGCACAAGGATTTTAATTACTCAACCAATCATACATCACATTAAATAATTGTGTGCAAGCATTCTATTCAATTAAGCCATCAGTTATACATCAACAATTTAGGCGTACGAGAAAATAACTACCTAGCCATCCATACCTTTCATTAACTAGGCACCATTAGTCAACTTTAATTTAAATTCAGGGCGCAAGATCAAACATCTACTTTATTATAAGGAGTGTGATTATTCCAATCACTAAATAACCAACTTCCATACTAACAAGGCATGGGCATGATCTGATTAATGAAATAGTCATAAACAACATCAATATAATGCACGCAAGAAGTCTAAAAAATCATTCTTACATTATAATCGTTGTGTGCGAGTGTAAAAAAACTACATAACTCAACATGTCACCATTAATTCAATGACATGAGGCATATCCTTAACTTCACTTTCATGGCTCAACATATGTCTAGTTATCAATTAATTCATACTTCAACACCACAATAAGGGTGCCTAAAAATTCATTAACTCAATTAAACATACATCGCCTCAAGTAATGGCGCAAGGGAATACCATTAAGAATCAAACATGCATTAGTAATATTAAGGGTGCTTAGTAACCCATTTCCTCACCTATTGAGGAAACATCAATAATCAAGGTGCAATAGAAAAAGTGTCAAAAGCCATCAGGTAGTAAAATTTAATGGCACCCACAATAAGTGATAAAATTCAAGCACAAGAGAAAATTATCAAGAAAACACACAATGAAATAAGTTGAGGTGCAAGGTAACATCTATTTTAATCATTGCGATGAGATTAAACTACATACCAATCCACTCCTAGATATACTTCTCATGGAGCAAGTAACTAATGACTACTTAATATCCATCCACAGTATTCTTAAGACATAGAGACACAATCAATTTACAACCATTAAGGGGAGCATATGACATTAGGGACTCTGAAAATAGCATCAAGGAATAGCGTTTAAGAAGATCTCATAGCATTAAATATTCTGAGCATAAATTCATTAAGTATGTCGTTAAAGGATGAGCATAAAACTCTGAGTAAAAATTCAGTAGATGTCGTTAATACCTGCCAAAAGGGGAAGCTAGTAAAGTATCCTACAAAAATGAGAATTCGCTACTATGATTGAAATGATGCAGTGGAACTGTCAGCCCAATCCTATTCAATGGGAAAAATACCATTATTGTCTTTTAGTTGAAAAGTTTATGGATCAACCAATCTTCTGGACCAAATCCCAATCAAAAGGTTTCTTACCCTAACTATGGAAATCCCTGCTCAACATCATTAGTGTATTCTCAACTGGGTTATTGTTATAAAAGAATAAAATGGGATGAAATTGACAGCACATTGCAAACGTATTTTATGGTTAAGGTTACTGGATTTGAATTAAGTAGAATATCACTCCTGGGTAAAGGCGAAATCTGAGCCTTAATAGATTTTAAACTAATCATTTTAATACATATTGTAACTTAAGAACCCAGTCAACGAGAGGAACCATCAGAGGAAGGAATGCGCTTTGGAGGGATATGACCAAGACCACTGAGCCAACAAGAGTCAACGCCAGAAAATTAATTGAGAGAGAGATGGTAAGGGCACAAGGAGAAAGGGGGTAACATTGCCCAGCTCAGAATTCACTGACAGTTTAATTCTAATGGATTTAAGGAACCTCCATTCGCGGGTGTTAAAAACAAAACGCAAAATTCAAAAGTCCCCAATGCAGAGAATAAAAAAAAAAACTGGGTTAGGGTAACCACCCAATAGCTGGAAATTAAAATGAGAGGGATGAGTTCAGGAGACCCTCCTCCCCATATCGCAGAGAGTTAAGATTTTCATCTCATGGAGTAAAACTTCAATTCACATAGGAATTGACTAACTGTTCGTGAGTGAATACTTCAACTGCAGAGGAAAAAATCAAGTGTCCGTTGGGGAGTAAATATTCAATTCGCACAGGAAAGTATCTAATGCAAGGGTATTCTTGCTCGGAGAAAAAGGGGTACTAAAATGAAAGGCTAATTGGAGTACAACATTGGGTAACACATCAATGCCAAGACAAAGGGGCACTGGTACATATGACCAAATTTGCGACGGTTTTTCGTTGCTATTGCCACACTTATCCATCACAATTTCCACAAAAGCCAAGACTTTTTTTCGTTGTTATTTTTTCGTCACTATATCCATGAACCAAGTGTTCGTGGAAATAGCGACGAAATTATCTCTCCACATGTCATCACCATCAAGATGGAAATGTAAAAAAAATGTGGAAAGCTGCGACGCAAAAGCATGGAAATAGCGACGAAAATTTATGACAAGACAAAAACTTATGATGCAGATGTTGTATGTGCAATTCAAAGCCGTCACAAATTGTGACGAAAAAGCGTGGAAATAGAAACAAAAAATTATGCTAAGAGAAAAACTTACAATGCAGATGTTGTATGTGCGACGCAAAACCGTGGCAAATTGAGACAAAAAAGCATGGCAATAGCGACGAAAATTTATGCCAAGACAAAAAATTACAACGCAGATGTTGTATGTGCGATGCAAAACCGTGGCAAATTGCGATGAAAAGGCATGTCAATAACGAAAAAAATCTATGCCATGACCAAACTTACGACGTAGATGTTGTATGTGTGACAAAAAACTGTGGAAAATTGTGACGAACTTTCGTCTCTATTGCCAAGGTTGTTCAAAATAAAAAATGGTTTACGACGAACTATCGTTGATATTGCGATGCGTCCTTTAAGTTTAAAAAAAAAAATACATGGGATATGGTATTACCATATTACATTGTAATATGGTAATTCCATATTACATTGTAATATGGTATTACCATATTACATTGTGATATGGTAAT
>SNQJ01S0050855.1:28582-56405 GCA_010110895.2 Picea sitchensis
ATTTATATAGAAAACATATATACATTCATGCATAACTAGGATAGTCATCAAAACATATGAACATATAAACATCGATAAAGATCCAAATACAAGACATGAATTTATACATTTATTTTTTCTTTGATTTTTGTTTTTTGACATTCATAAAACTGATAATTGGGATATCATAATCATCCAAGGACATTGTATTTTGTGTGCCATGTCCTTCTATTGTTTGTGTGCGCTCATGTACCATACTTCTCGTATGTCGCTAAGAAGGGTTAGTTGGCATCTATTTAAGGTTGTGAATTGGAACAACGAAAATTATCATATCGATATGTTGAAATATAATTGAAATAATTAATTCTTTATTTTGATTAACATTACACTATTGCTCTTTACTTGTCTCTGTAGCTGCGACAGTTGGTGCGTTAATTTCCTGTCCACTTGGTTTCTCTCCCATTTCACCCTCCTGAGATACATGCTCTTCAATTTTGAGAAGATAATATATAAGTCAGGAAATAAATATCTACAATCAAAGTAAATATTTCTAATTCTAAATCATACATACCGGAATGGGTACTTGACTCTACACTATCACTGGACATCTGCACCCTTGTATGGCGCGGTGTTTGATGAATACCATTGGATTCACTACTGTGGTACCACTGTTGCTTGAAAACAAACATAAATACTTAGTTAAGGGCAGGGATGATTTTAAGGATGGAAATTTATTTTAAAATGTAGAAACCTTGGCGAATCCTACTAATCCTTCATATGCAAACAATAAATGTTTGGCAATATTTTTGTAAAAATATTCAAATTTCTAAGGATTTTATGTAGTTTTTATAAATTTTTGGTGATTTTTAAGGTAAAATAATTTTATCCTATAGAATTTGGGCGAATCATTTTAAAAATAACGAATCTCATTTTTGGAAAAACCATGGAAAATTAGCCCATGAGCAAAAATTAGCCCATGAGCAAAAATTAGCCCCTAAAATCATCCATGGTTAAGGGTGATATAACAAAATATGAATAGACTTTACAAGCATACTACTGCGGTTTCCTTATTCATTTGATTTACCTGCATGGTTGGGGAGATAGGAGTCTAGCCCAAGCTTTTTCTATATTCAATCACACTTTTAAAACCATTCTTGTAACCAAGCTTTAGGTCATCCTCGGTGGCAACAGTGTTGAACATATTTAACTGCAATGCATAACACCATTAAAAATACCAATAACAAAAACATATATTCGTTTTCTACTGTTAAATAAATATTAACCACAGTTAATCATTTAAATATTACTATTCAGGATTTTACTTTTCCGTAGCCACCCTGACCTAGTTTATGCTACTTGTGTTTTTCCACTCTGGCCTTTGTTTCTTTGGATGTGTCTGGTAGCCTACATATGGAATTTTTGAAAAAAAATAGATATCAAAATTGTTACTTAAAACAGGAAAGAAAAACATAAATGCTCATATTTCACTAATAATATGACATGTGTTGTACCTTGATTGACCATCTCATTGTTGTTGTCCTTGTTTTTTAAACAAGTTCTCCTTTGCATCCTCTATTAGCGCCTTACTCTTTCTCGAGAACCATGGGAGGGCGCTCGTGCTTGAGGTATATTTAGAATTTATCCCTATACTGGGCCCTAGTGTATTTTAAATTCTCGTCGGCTAACTTTGTAACCACTTTCTTGTTGAAAGTATTACTGAACAAGTTTACCATGTTATCTATTAAATCATATTTATTTTTTCTATCTTGGCCATTCCACCTTGTGCGAATGGTGGGGCCAAACAACTCCAATTCTTTGTCATGTAAGTTTCTATAGAAAACATTGTTTCCTGCATAAACGTGTTATCCATTAATTTATAATAATATCAACAAATGTCCATTTCATTTTCATGAAAAAAAATTAATCAATTAATGGGACAATTACCTACAATCTTCTGAATCTTGATCGGAACACATGCATTATCCATCAGAAAGGTGACATCTAGTGATCTGGTGCTTTTAATTCATTCTGCTCCATGCATAATAGTATCATGTCCATCTACACTATGTTCCTCTATGGAGTCATAATGTGGAGTCCCAGGCTTCGACTCATCATGCTCCGGCATGTCATGCCAGTCAAAATCATTTCTCTCATCAATGGATTCGAGGGGAACCTGAGGAGGCTCAAAAAGCCTCACTTGCACTTTGCTATGTTGACCATTTTTTTGCATTGGACCATCACTGCTACCTATATTAGTTGCAGGACCGACAAGTTCCCCATGTACGGGGTTTATAAACTCCTACAAATGAAAAACGTTTCTTTATCATATCATATACAAAATATAAAACTAAAAAATGGATATGAAATTGTCATAGCTAATAAAAATATGTGAAGATGCCACCTACCACAAAATTAGTTATTGTATTTTGTAGCTCTACAATTCTTTCCATGTCCTCCTGTGTCAGGGGTCTTTTGTTAATCAAACCTATATATTCTATGTTAGCCTTCTTCAAGGATTTCGTTACAGTTGTTATTGGGTCAGTCGAATAAAATATTTCGTCCTCATCAATATCCTCTGTGGGAGCCTTCCCACGTTGACCATGCCACAATACATTGATGAATAAAATTAATGAGATGAACTTTAACAATTGAGAAATTTAGTTGTTGTAGTCATAAGTTGTTACTGTATTTAAAATTTACCTGGCGAGGCACTGTGGGTGCCTTTCCACATTCACCTTGGATAGATGTAAAGGGTGATTTTCAGACACGGTCACCCTAAATAGATGTTGACACAAAAAATCAATTAACAAAATTTATGAAATTCACCTGTAACATTAAAAAAATGAAATATTGCAGTAATATCAGAAAAACAATAACAAAATTTCAGAAATTTAGTTGTTGTAGTCATAAGTTGTTACTGTATTTAACATTTACCTGGTGAGACACTGTGGGTTCCTTTCCACGGTCACCCTGGACAGATATAGTAGGTGAAACTCGGACACGGTCACCAGGGATGATTTTAAGGATGAAAATTTATATTAAAATGTAGAAACCTGGGCTAATCTTACTAGTCCTTAATATGCAAAATGTAAAATGTTTGGCGATATTTTTGTAAAAATATTCAAATTTATAAGGATTTTATATAGTTTCTATAAAATTTTGCCGATTTTTAAGGTAAAATAATTTTATTCTATGGAATTTGGGTGAATTGTTTTTAGAAAAAATGGAAATTGACGAATCTTTTTTTCTGGAAAAACCATGGAAAATTAGCCCATTTGTGAAATTTAGCCCCTAAAATAATCTATGACGGTCACCCTAGACAGAATTTGACACAATAAATCAATCAACAAAAGTTATGAAATTCACCTGTAACATTTAAAAAATCAAATATTGGAGTAATATCAGAAAAACAAATAATGAAATTTCAGAAATTTGGTTGTTGTAGTCATAAGTTGTTACTGTATTTAACATTTACCTGCTAAGGCACAGTGGGTTCCTTTCCACAGTCACCCTGGAGAGATGTAGCGGGTGATTTTCTACCACGGTCACCCTGGACATATGTTGACACAATAAATTAATCAATAAAAGTTATGAAATTCACCTGTAACATTAAGAAAATATAATATTGTAGTAATAACAGAAAAAAAAATAATGAAATTTCTGAAATTTAGTTGTTGTAGTCATAAGTTTTTATTGTATTTAACATTTACCTGCTGAGGCGAAGTGGGTGCCTTTCCACGGTCACCCTGGATAGATGTTGAGACAATAAATTAGTCAACAAGAGTTATGAAAGTAATTGTAAAAAATTTATGCTGTAAAAATTTGAAATATTGCAGCGATAAATTGTAACAATGATTGATCAAAGGTTGATTTCAATGGTATGTAAGATATTTACCCCTATAGTCGCACCCCTTTCATCTATTTGATTTAAGTTGTAATCGATCAACAACTCTTCACCTGGAACTATTGTTTTTGTTGCACATACAAATATATGATTTCCTTCGCATGCCTCAAATATGCAATTTGGTTTCTTAGTTGCTTCCCCTAGTCGTGTACTATTTATAAAGCCCACAATGTTTCCAGCAACTTTTTGCCTTCCATCAATATACATTGTTGCCCCTTTATTTTGATTGTTATCTAGTAGTTGTATATAATTTGAGGCAACTATGTATCTCCACATACTTTGCGTATATTGGACCAACATCAACCAGTGATTTTATTTGTATAATGGTCCGACATACTCCATCAATTCAGTGATAGTGCCATACCAGAACTTTATGCCATCCATGGAAAATAACCCCAATACATGTAAGGACGAAGGAGCAATGTGATACATCCTCCCACCAATGAATAAATTTGTGTCCACTTCAGGTGGCTCCTTAGGTTCCCATCCTTGCACTAGATGTTTATACCTAAAGGGAAACTCAATGTCACCTATGCTCTCAGCATCATAATTAGATGACTCTCTATTGACAATAAAAAATTGCATGTGGGTACGAAATCTTTTCCTTGCCTTTTCTAACCTAGTTGATCTAGAACCGGTAGATCTAGTACAACACGTCTCACTTTAAACCTCTCTTAGTATATCTTTATCATCACTTGAGAAAGATAGATCCGACAGATACCTATTTGGTGGTACCTACACTCGTTAAAACAAGAAGATAAGTCATCGTGCCAATATACATTTTTGGTACCAACACAGTTGCGTATAGTTGCATTTAGTTGCATAAAGTTGAAATTGCCACACTTATCCGTCATATAGTTTCATATAGTTGCATAAGTTGCATATAGTTTCATAGTAGCATAAGTTGCATATAGTTGCATATAGTTGCATAGTTGCATAAGTTGCATTGTTGCATAAAGTTGCATGTTGCATAAAGTTGTGTAAAGTTGCATAAGTTCCATAAAGTTTCTTAAGTTGCATAAGTTGTATGTTGCATAGTTGCATATAGTTGCATAGTTGCATATAGTTTCATATTTGCATATAGTTGCATACGAAATTGTTCCAATATAGTTTCATATAGTTGCATATAGTTTCATAAGTTGCATAAGTTGCATTGTTGCATAAAGTTGCATATAGTTGCATATTATTAGTTGCATAAAGTTGCATATAGTTGCATATCCCCTGATGCTCAGTAGAGAACTGGATTTGAGACCTATCAAAGAGTTCAAGTGGGGATCGGTAGTTTGGAAATCCATGATCCTGGAATTTCACATATTTGGAAAGCGCCTTTAGTGGCGAATTTCACATATTTGGAAAGTGCCTTCTATGGAAGCACACGGTTAAGAACATGTGTTTCTTCCTAAGAGGTCACACATTCAAATCCAAAGGGGAGTAGGGTATGTATACCTCTGTACACTTTAGTGGTTAAATTTGAACAATCAATGAGGAACAATTATTGGGTTGTAGGTCTAAAGGATTTTCTCAACTATTGTGGAAATTCTAAGCATGGTTTCTCTCCAACCATCCTACATCAGAAAGACAATGCAAAACATTTTCTTGCATGAGACCCCTCTCTCTTCCTTAGGATATGACACATATGAGACTTTTACTTAGACCAACCCAAAAGTCAAAGATTGATGGGAATGTTGTAAGGATACATAGGCAAGAAAAGATAGTACCCCAAGGATAATCATAAGGCTAAATAAACCAAAAATCCCCTTTCCTCTTCCCCTATTGTGGTATCATAGTCCCCTTGTTTCTCCCTCAAGAAACAATTAGGGTGGATTTATATTATTGTGCGTTTCCCTTTTTACAAAACCATGAACTTATTATAAGAAATATACCCACTACATTGTAAAGTTAGCCCACCACTTGGACTCTTATGCATTCACTAGTAGGGACTTGGCCTTGAGCTCCACAATTGGAATATTCAAAATTCATCTCACATATTTACAACATGGGATTATTATATCTTAGACCACATGTCTTGATTCTTATTTCATAAACTATTTAAAAAAAATAATACATGATTTATTATATTACAATTAAGGGGTCAAAACTAGGATATTACAAAAGGGAATTCAAGTAGTGCATTCAAGCATATGCCATTGACATTACGATGTGTTTAGAAAAGCGATGTCATATAAAACAAGGGGATTGCAAGTTTCCATCCAAGGATTGAGTGATTTTTTCTCTGAGAAGCTCCATGGTAAGTGTTGTGGGATTGGTATAGGGAAAGTGTTAGCATGTTCACAGGAACAATGTGCGTTTCATTGATGGAAAGAACACACAGGAAGGAGAAGCTCAGGAGGAGAAGTGACATTGATCGTTGGATCACCAATTCTGAATTCCTGATGGTCGTCAGATCTGAATTCAGACAGGAGGAGTGCGCAGATGGAGGAAATATCTCAAGCGTTAGATCTGAGCATGGGGACCAACGTCATCGGATCTAGGAGAACCTGCATGATCTTTAAAATTCAAAATGAAGTGGGATTACAAAGTCTTGAAAACAGGAGGATCGTCCATCATCGGGCAGGACACGTGGCTAGAGTTCAACATTTCGCTGATTGGAAAGTCAAAGGAAGGAAGCTCTCTAACCTTCCAACTCATGATATGTGAAATCGTGATAAGATCTAGGCTGCCAGATCTGGATTAATTACAAAGGACCAACAACCGTTAGATCTGGTGAAGCTACAAGGTGGATAAGACCAGGAGTCATCCAAATCTCCAAAAATGTGAAGGAATCATGGTCGTTCATCGAGGACAGTTGTGGGTCATTGGATCTGGAGGACACATGTCGAAAGATTGTCATTTCATTGACTGGAAAGTCAAAGGCACGAGGTGCTCTATTCTTCCAACTCGCGAAACGCGAAATGGTGAAATGATCTGAGCCATCACATCAAGGAGAAATATGGTCCGTCGATCCAAGGACACGTGGAGAAATATCATCTCTTCGATGACTGGAAAGTCAAAGGAATTAGGTGTTCTAACCTCTCGAACTTGCGATATGCGAAATCGCAAAATAATATTAGTCGTTGGATCAAGGATGAATCTAGGTCGTCAGATCTAGGAGGTAGTTCATGACAGACCACGCCAGAAAGGACAAGTGGTAGTCTACGTTAGCAAGGACACGTGGTGCAATCATACAAGGACAAGTGTCAAGTTTACTCGACATTTCAGGCCATTGGAAATAAAAATTCTGAGTGACACATGGAAGCCACTCGGATTATGACATGTCATTGAGTGACGCAAGAATGACGTCACTCCAGAAGTTTATTTTCAAGAGTTTTATCATCAATACTCCCCCAAAGTCCTGAAAGTTGAAGTTCCAAGACGGAGGATTGTCGTCTGATCAGCACGAATCATGGACCGTTGATCTGAAGAGTGAAGCACTCAAGTGACTATCCAGTGGTCATATCTTGTGGTCACATCGTTGAGAGCTGGAGAGAAGAGCTAGAGCTACCAAGCTCCATTTCATAGTTTGCGACATGGAGAGTCAATATGACTCTTCATGGAATCCTCGAAATGTGAAATGCGAAATGTGTTTTCGGACTTGGCCCCTAGTCACCACCCGTGGTCACGTGAGTGGAAGGAGATAACATAGCTAGGCTCTGTTTTGGGTACTGGAAGTTGGAGGAGTCAAGGGACTCATAGGAGAATCCCTGAAACATGAAATTGTGAAATGCAGTTTCGAGTTAAGTTGTGGTCACCGCTAGTGGTCACGTTGGAGGAAGGAGCTAGAGCAGCCAAGCTCCATTTCAGGGTTCACAATATGAGGAGTCAAGGAGACTCACAGGATAAAACTAGAAATGTGAATCGGGAAATGCCTTTTTGAATAGGGTTGTGGTCACAACCATTGGTCACATCATCGAATATTTAAGGGAGGAGGTAGCATGTAGCTAAGCTCCATTTCGGAGATTGCAACTTAGAGAGTCGAGATGCCTCATCCCCATATACCCGAAACACGAGTCATGAAAGAGCCTTATGAATAGGTGTTTGGTCACCACTAGAGGTCACCTAAAAGTAAGGGGCTTGGCCAGAAGAGCCAGTTCCCACTGTGAAGTTTTCTTCAGGAAGAGAGAAGGTGCCAAAACGCATGAATACGCGAATTTTCTCTCAGTAACTTCCAAAAAGAAGTGATTGCATTTGCCAGAGAATTTGAGGAGTTGTAGGGTGGCTTCCAGAGGGGCCGAAGAGCCTCGGTGTAACTGTTAGAGACCACTGATGTTTTTTTCTAGAGAATTCAAAGAGTCTTCAGGGTGATCAACAGAGAAGATGAAGAGTCTCGAGGAAACTTCCAGTGGAGTGTAACCTCATCATAGAGTCGACTGGCAGATGGAAAAGGGTCGAAGACTATTACAGTCAGTAAAGCCAAAAGATCTCAGGAGAAGGGATAGTGATGATGAGCGCAATGAAGTGTATGTAGTGGGATAACACATGCAGCATACACAAGGTGAAAAGAGACTATAAAAATGAAGAATAGAGAAGAGATTGGAGCTGTGATTTTTAAGAGTGTGTTATGCAGGTAGAAGAAGGGAGTCTATAGGAGAAACAACACAACAGAAGGAAAGAACAGAGATGCATAACTGATACAGTAAAAGAAGGCTGAGATGGACATTTAGATATATAGAAAAAGATCAGAAATCTCAAGGATATGCAAGCAGAGAGACACTGATACAGGAGAGCATAGAAGCATAGCAGAATATTGATAAGCCTGACAAGCCAATGAAAACTATTGAATCATTGTAATAAATTCACATAAAGAAAATTTTTGTGTTTTTGGGTGGTTGGGAGGTGCTAGGGAGGATTGTTTTCCTCTGAGTGTCAAGTGGGTTCTTGAACACAAGGAGTTTTAACTACCAGCTAGTAGCATCCAGAGAAACCAAGGTGGCAGGGTGCTGCTAGGGAGAACATTGGTTCTATGTTATACAGGTTGGTGCTTGTGTGACTAGAAGTTGGTGCTTCCATCCAGTTAGTGCTGGAGCGGTCAGGGAGTTGGTACTTCCTTCTAGTGGGTGCTATAGAAACTAGAGAGTTGGTACTCTCAACAAGTAGCATCTTGCAAAATAGAGGTGGTAGCCTCATTATGATTTGGTGCTCATAAGAATGATAATGTATGGAAAATAACTATCATATAAAGAAGAAGAGGTTTTCACCCTTTATGGGTTTCCTCAAGAATATATGTCTCTGTACTATACATGTGTGTGATTGATGTTGAATACTCTACTGCTTATTTATTGTGATCATCATTGAGAAGTTCTATAATAAATTTTAAAAATGGATATAATTGTTTAAGAATAGTAACAATTGATTCACCCCCCCCTCTCAGTTGTCCAACAATTGGTATCAGAGTCAGCCCCTTTTATCTAAGGGTAGATCCTATATCTTAAACATGTCAAGCCATGAAGTAACTTCAACCAATAAGGCCCCTATGTTCAATGGAATAAACTTTGCCTTCTGGAAAGTTAGAATGAGAACCTACATAATGGCTTTAGGTGCAGATGTCTGGGATGTGGTAGATACTGGTTATGTAAAGCCAGTTGTACTGGCTAATAAGGATGAAAAGATAGAATTCAGCTTCAATTTTAAGGCTATGAATGTTATCTTGAGTGGGCTTGTAAAAGCAGAATTTATAAAATTTATGCACCTAGAAATTGTTGAAGAAATGTGGGACAAACTCATTAGTAGTTATGAAGGTAATGAGAAGGTAAAGGACACCAAGATTCAAACCTACAGAGTATAGTTTGAACAACTGAAGATGAAATAGGATGAAACTGTTGGAAAGTACTTTCTGAGAGTTGAAGAACTGGTAAATGCAATGAAAGCACTTGGTGAAAAAATTGAGGAACCTTCTTTAGTTCAGAAAATTTTGAGATCTCTAACAGATAGGTTCAACTCGAAGGTCTCTTCTATAGAAGAACTTAATGATCTAAAAGCCTTGGAGTTTGATCAACTTCTAGGAACGTTGACTGCATATGAAATGAGAATAGTTAAAGATAAAACCACCTCTAGAGAAGCATCATTTAAGGCATACAAGAATGAGGATTCTGAGCCTGATGAAATTGAAGAAAAAATTGTGAGAAGAATGAAGAAGGGATCATTCAAATAAAAAGGTAAATTTCCTTTCAAATGTTGCAACTATGGTAAGATAGGTCATTTTGCAAATAAATGTCCTCACAAAATAAAGGATCAGACATATGATGATGAGGAGAAGCACAAACATAGAAATTTCTTTAAAGAGAATAATTTTAAGAAGAAAAGTCTTTGTGTAAACAATGATGATGATCCTTCAGATGATGAAGACAATGACTCCTCTATTGAAGATAAAATAAATGACTTCATACTTATGGCCAAAGAAGATTATGATAATAAAAGCACGGGAAGTGATGCTAATGAAGAAGAAGCTTTGGTTGACCTAGAAGGAGAACTGATCAATTCACTAGAAGAGCTTGACAGACTCAAAATTAAGATGAGAAAGTGAAAACAATTGCTGATACAGATCAAGAAAGGCAGTAAAGAAATTAACGAAGACTTTGCCCTGCTAAAAGTGGAATTAGAAGAGGAAAAGAAAATCAAAGACATTCTGAAACAACAGTTACCAGAAAAGAAGGAAAGATGTCAAGCTCTGGAGGAAGAAGTAGTGAAAACTAGGAAAGAGATAGAGAAGTTTCAAGCCTTGTATCATCAGAATCTGTCAAGTATCAAAGCCTCGGAAGAATTGGCCACCATTCTGAACCAGAAAAGAAACCTAAAGCTGAAAACAGATATGGGTTATGAAGAGGGATCAAGTAGTGATCAGCCAAGCAACAAAGATCCCATCAAGTTTGTCAAATCTACCATCTATGACAACAAAAAACCCGTAGAAACAAAAGAAGATAATCAATGGCATTGGAGGAGTAACGAAAGAGGTACCAGAACTAAAACTATAGATCAAAGAAATAATGTACTCTTTGTTCAAAGAAATCATTAGCATGGAAGAAATCGACCTTCTCAAAGAAGACAACCATTTTCCAGGTACCAAGGTTTTTTCTATGGATATTGTTTTTTTTGTTCTAAATTTGGTCATAAAGCTGTAAACTATTCTTTAAAATTGAGATATGAGCAATCAAGACATTCAAGGTATATATATCTTCCACAACAAATAATGAGAAATCCAAGTAACAAACCATCACAGACTGCAAATCACTTGATGGATGGGAAAAGGACATAGGTTAAGCATAACAATCATTATGATACCTTATTCAACGAACCAGAATGTTACATATGTCATAATTATGAACATAAAGTTGTTGATTGTCGCTTAAAGAAGTATGAACCAGATTTGAATCCCTCTGCTAAAAATGTCAAGGGTTGGAAGAAGAAAGAAAGTGACAAGTGTGGATTAGTGTTGTCATCTCAAAGACAAAATAACCCTTGGTATATAGACAGTGGATGCTCCAAACATATGATGGGAGACAAAGGTAAGTTTCTATCTCTAAGTGAAATTAAATCAGGAATTGTAAACTTTGGAAATGATGCTCCAGGTAAAATCAAGGGTAAAGGGATGGTGAGTTTCAGTAATGGAAAAGGAAAAGCCCAAGATGTTCTTCTTGTAGATGGGCTGAAACATAATCTGCTCAGTGTAAGTCAAATGTGTGACAGAGGATGTGAAGTGGTGTTCACTTCCAAGGACTGCAAGATAAATTCTGTAAACTCAAGACAAGTGGTGGCTAAAGGCATAAGGACATAAAATAATGTATATATGCTGAAAGAAGATAGAGAAGAGTGTCATCTAAGAAAACATGATAAGAGTTGGTTATGGAATAGGAGGCTTGGACATCTAAACTTTGATCATTTAATCAAGCTCAAAAATCTTGAGGCAGTAAAAGATCTTCCAAGAATATCAAAGCCACAAGATTATGTGTCTAAACCCTGCCAAGTAGGAAAGCTAACTAGGACACATTTTAAATCCAAGAGATCTAATTCAACAAAGAAACCACTCCAATTAGTTCATATGGATTTATGTGGACCATCAAGACAAGAAGGCATAGGGAAGGAAAACTACTTCATGCTAATCATTGATGATTACTCTAGACTCGAGTTTCTTTTCTCAAAGAAAAATCTGAAGAATTTGAGAAATTTAAAATATTTAAGGGTTTAACAGAAAATCAAATAGGCAATAGATTAAAGGTTGTAAGATCAGACAGAGGAGGAGAATTTGTGTCAAGTGATTTCAAGGAATTTTGTGATAAACATGGGATCAAGAGAGAATACACTATCCCAGGAACTCCACAGCAAAATGGAGTAGTTGAAAGGCAAAACAGAACAGTTCAGCAAATGGCCAGGTCAATGATGAATGAGAAGAATATTGGTCAAACCTACTGGGTAGAAGCAATACACACAACAGTCCATGTTCTTAACAAAGCCCACCTCAGACCACACAGTGACAAAACACCCTATGAACTGTGGTATGGAAGACATGCTTCAATAAAACACTTCAAAGACTTTGGGAGTAAGTGCTACATAAAGAATAATAATGAAAACCTTGGAAAATATGATGACAAGGCTTATGAAGGCATATTCTTAGGATATGCTACCAATAGTAAATGATATAGATGCTTTAATAAAATATTGCACAAATTAGTTTATTGCATTGATTTAAAGGTTGATGAAGGAGTCCCAGTAACAGAGGTGAGAAATATTGAGTCCGCTTCAGAGGAAACAGGTAAAGCTGAAGATGAACATGTCCAAGAATTAGAAAAATATGACTTTGAATCCGATGAAGATACAAATACTCAGGCAGATTAAAACCAGCAGAAAACATCGAATCCTTCCTCCATAATTACTCAAAAGAATCATCCTGCAAGTTAGATAATTGGTGAGAAAGAAAAAGGTGTAAAAACCAGGAGAAGGATAATAAAAGACACCGAGAAATCACATATAGCCTTCATATCCATGGTGTAACCCAAGAACTTTAATGAATCCAGTGAAGACGTAAATTGGTTAAAATCAATGAATGAGGAACTTGACCAGATTGAAAAGAATGACACTTGGGAACTCGTTCTTAGACCAGCAGATAAAAATGTTATAGGCTCCAAATGGATCTTTAAGAATAAGTTGAATGAGCAGGGACAAGTTTTCAGGAACAAAGAAAGATTGGTCTGTAAAGGCTATGCTCAAATAGAAGGAATGGATTTTGATGAAACATTTGCACCCATAGTAATATTAGAAGCTATCAGAATATTTCTTTCTTATGCTTGTCATAAAAGGTTTAAATTCTATCAAATGGATGTCAAGTCAGCTTTTCTAAATGGAGATTTAAATGAAGAAGTTTATATGGAACAACCATAGGGTTTCGAACTATCTGATAAACCTGACTTTGTATGCAAGATGAAGAAAGATTTATATGGTTTAAAACAAGCCCCTCGTGCTTGGTATCACAGACTTGATACGTATCTCCAAGACAAAGGGTTCAAGAGAGGATCAGTTGAAAACAATCTATATATCAAAACAGAGGGTAATGATTTGCTCATCGTGTCGGTCTATGTAGCTGACATCATCTTCTCGTGTCGGTCTATGTAGCTGACATCATCTCTGGATGTAATAAGGATGCATTGGTACAATGGGTTTGCTTCATGGAGTCCTGAAGTTTGAAATGTCTATGATAGGTGAACTCACATTTTTCTCGGTCACCTGCTCAGAGGTCTGACGGAATGTTCATTTCTCAAGAAAAAATATCTAAGAGAAATGTTGAAAGGTTTCAAATGGAAGATTTAAACTTGTGGCACACCTATGGTTACTAGATGAAAATTAAGCAAGGGGATCATGACTCACCCGATGTTGATCAAAGTTCATATAGGTCAATGATAGGAAGCCCGTTGTACATCACAACAACTCACCCAAACATAATGCATGTCGTTGGAATGGTGGGAATATATCAGCCTGCACCTAAACGTAGTCATTTGGTAGTTGTCAGAAGGATATTCAAATATTTGAAAGAAACTATGAACTATGGCCCATGGTATCCTAAGAATTAGAATTTTCAATTATCAATCTAATCAGATGTTGATTGGGCTAACTCCATGGATGAAAGGAAAAGAATCAAGTGGAGGTGCATTCTTCCTAGGAGATTCTTTAGTAGCATGGATTATTAAAAATCAAGGTTCCATTTCTCTTTATTAACTACAGCGCGTAATATTATCAGTTGTTGCTACTGTTGCACTCAAATATGGATGATGCACTTTGCGTAATTTGAGGGTAAAATATATTGCACCAATCCCAATTCATTGTGATAACACAAGTGCCATAACCCTAAGGTAAAGAACTCAGATTCCACTCCAAGACAAGGCATATTCCCATAAAAATACCATTTTCCTCGAGAGCAGGTCACCAATCAGATTGTTCAGTTCAATTACATTCCAAACTATAGAACAAACAAACATATTTACTTCAAAACCCTAGCCAAGACACCATTTGAATATCCCCGTCAAAAAAGCCGGTTGTCATCCCGTCTCACATCTAAAGAGAATCCATCCCGTTAGGAGGAACCAGGTTTCATGAATATTTGATACTTCCAAAAAATTACCGCGCAACATCTCGTGGAGCATGTTTTTCTTGACATTGATGTCAAAGGGGAGAAGAACAACATGAATGGATGCTATGGTTGGAGATCAAGTTCTGCTTAATAGTGAATCCCTTCAAGGTTGCCATCAATTCCAAGGGGATATTGTTGCATGTTCAGCGCATCAATGCACTTTCATCGATGGCAAGAACACAATGTGAAGGAGAAGCTCGAGGAGAAGTGATGCGATCATTGATCACCCATTCAATTCCCCGATGGTCACGATCTAAATCGCATGGAGGAGCACGCGAATGGAGGATGACCAAGCATTAGATCCGAGCGTAATCCACCGCCATCGATCTAGATAACTTGCACACATTTGTGTTCAACATGAATCAGCCTACGTATCTCAAAAGTAGGAGGACCATCCATCATCGGGAATGAAACGTGGCTACAGTTCAACATTTGCTGACAACAAAGTCAAAGGAAGGAATCTCTCAAACCTTCTAACTTTGCATATGCGTGAAATCGCGATAAGATCTGGGAAGTCAGATATGGATTAATTATGAAGGTACAACAACCATTAGATCTAGTGAACTTGCAAGGAGGATAAGACCGTGAGTCATCCAAATCTCCAAACCTGTAAAGGAACTTAGCCATCCATCGAGGACAACCGTGGGTCGCTGGATCTAGAGGACACATGTCGAAACACCATCATTTCGGGCTGACTAGAAATTCAAAGGCACGAGGTGCTCTATTCTTCCAACTCACAAAACGCAAAATGGTGAAATGATCCGAGCCGTCGGATCGAGGAGAATCGTCCAATGATCCAAGAAGGACACGTGGAAAAATATCATCTCTTCACGACTAGAAAGTCAAAGGAATGAGGTGTTCTAACCTCTTGAACTCATGATATGCAAAATTGCGATATAATATTAGTTGTTGGATCAAGGATGAATCTGGTACATCATATATAGGAGGTAGTTCATGACATACCACCGTAGAAAGGATAGGTGGAAGTCTATGTGAGAAAGGACACATGGTGCAATCAAAAAAATGACAAGTGTCAATTTGAAATCAAAATTTCTCGTGCCACCGGAAATCACACCTGAGGGACAAGTGCATCCACCAACTTATGACATTTCATTGAGTGACGCAAGAATGACCTAACTCCCGGAGTTTAGTTTTGGGAGTTTTAGCATCAATACTCCCCCAAAGTCCCAGTCAAGTTTCGTATGTGATAGTCGCTCCCATCACCACGGAACGTGGAACATTGATCTGAAGAATGAAGTGCTCAAATGAATAGCCAGTGGTCATATAGTGTGATCACATCGTTGAGAGATAGAGAGTGAGCTAGAGCTTCCAAGATCTCGCTTTTTTAGAGTTTGTAAAATGGTATCGACGACTCCCCCTTTGACGTAATCAAATGCAAAATGTGAAATAATGCTGACTTGGTCTCCCCGGTCACCACACCAGGATCACGGAGGGAAGGAGAGCTAGCATAGCTAGGTCTACTTTGATTACCGGAAGTTGGAGGAATCAAGGGACTCACAGGAGAATCCCAGAAGTGTGAAATAATGAAATGCGCTTCAAGTTAAGATTTGTCACCGTGGTCATGTTGGAGGAAGGAGCTAGAGTAACCAAGCTCCATTTCAGGGATAGCGACATGGAGCATCCAGATATATCATCACAAGAATTGCAAAAATAGTGAAATGTCGAAATGCAAAATCATGAAATGCCTTTTTGAATAGGGTTGTGGTCATAGCCATTGGTCACATCATCAAATTTTTAAGGGAGGAGATAGCATGCAACAAAGCTCCATTTCAGAGTTTCGGGGATTGTGAGTTGGAGAGTCGAGATGCATCATCCCCAGATCCCCGAAACGCAAGTTATGAAAGCGCCTTATGAATAGTCATTTGGTCATCGCTAGAGGTCACCCGGAAGGAAGGGGATTAGCTAGAAGAGCTAGTGCCCAATGTGAAGTTTTCTTCAGGAAGAGATAAGGTTCCAAAACACATGGGTCTTGAGTTTCTCTCAAGAACTACCGTGAATCCTAAGGATTTCATATGCCGGTAGTAACTTGAGGAGTTGTAGAGTCACAGCCAAGGGGTCGAGCCCTGTAAATGTAGCTTAGAGACCACTGATGGTTTCTCTGGCAGAAACTAAAGAGTATTCAAAGGATCAACAGAGAAGATGAAGAGTCTCGAGGCAACTACCAATGGAGTGTAAACTCATCATAGAGTCAATCGACATGGAAAAGGGTCAAGACTATACCAAGAAGACAAAAGATCTCGTGGAGAAGTGCCAAAGGACATGAACGCAGTGAACTTTATGCAGTGGGATAGCACATGCAGTATGCACAAGGTTCAAAGAGACTATAAAAATGAAGAATAGAGAAGAGATTGTGGCTGCGATTTTTAAGATTGTGTGTTATGCATGTAGAAGAAGGGAGTCTAGAGGGGAAACAACATAGCAGAAGGAAAGAACAGAGATGCATAAGTGATACAGTAAAAGAAGGATGAAATGGACATGTAGAGATATAGAAGAAGATTAGAAATCTCAAGGAGATGCAAGAAGAGAGACATTGATATAGGAGAACAGAGCAAAGAAGCATAGCATAACATTGATAAGCTTGGTAAGCCAATGACAACTATTGAATCAATGACAATTCACAGAAATAAAGTTTTATATTTCAGGGTGGTTGGAGGTGCTAGGGAGGGTTGCTTCTTCCTCTGATTTTCAAGTGGGCCCTTGAACATAGCTGGAGTTGTAGCCACCATCCGGTAGCATCTATAGGAGAAACCACGTGGCAGGGTGGTTAGGAGAACATCACTGCTATAATGTGTTGGTGTCTGCAGGACTGAAGTTGAGAAGCTTCCATCCACAGGCCGAGTGTTGAGGGTTGGTACTTCCTTCAGTGCTAGAGAAACCAGAGTTGGTTCTCTAAGAAAGTAGCAGCCTGCAAAATAGAGGTGGTAGCCTCATTATGAGTTGGAAAGTCTCATAAGAATGATAATGTACAGCAAATAGACCATCTGGCAAAGAAGAAGAAGAGTTTTCACCATTTATGGTTTTCTCGTGAATATATTTCTCTATACTATACATGTGTGTGTGATTGATGCTGAATACTCTACCTGCCATTTACTTTGTGATCATCATTGAGAATTTCTGTAATAAATTTAAAAATGGACATAATTGTTTAAGCACAAGAATAACATTCACCCCTCCCTCCTTAGGCCATTGTCCAAATGAAAAGGTGATGTGATAGAAATATTAATGTTGAGCATCCAAGTATTGTCTCATGTCTCTTATTGGCATCGCTCCTTATCAATGTATCAAATTGGATCAAATTTGCCAAGACAGAGCTACTGACACATTTCATGGCATGGCATTATGTATGAGGCAACTCACCCATATAAAACAATAGTTAATTGTTACATGATCTTTTAATGCATCAATTATTTAGATTGAAAAGCATATAACATTGATGAAAATCATGAGTAAATTTTTCAATTTTAGGAAACCAATGTTCTATGTGAGTGCAAAACTTTAGCCTTTTTGGCTAAATTGAATATGTGAATGTTGAAAGAGGCTAGATTGATGTTTTTGATGCATATGATAAAAATGCAATAGATATAATTTAATTATTAGGCCCTTTGGTACAAAAACATTTTTTGTGTCAAATAGGGAATTTGACCACTCACCAAAAACCTTATCACATACTCTACGGATTAAGGAAAGGAAATATTTCTCTTCGATTTCATTTTCTTGATAAACCTTTAATTTCCATGTAGTAGTAATTATATATTTTTGCTTAATGACAATTTCATGCATAAAGTGATAGCCTTTCAACCACTCATGACCTTTAATGCCATGAAGGCTCAATACAATCCTCAAGGGCATGTCTTGAAGGGAAATGGAATATTCAAATTTGATCACTAGAAATTAGTGCTAAGGCTTGTGTTAATCTTTAATAGAAGTTGTTGAAATTAATGATCCCTAACCAATATCCAAAATGTCATATGTTTATTGAATATTTTGTGGCAAAACTTGCATAAATCTTGAAAGTATGAGGTGATTAACTTGTCATTAACAATGTGGGCATAGAAGTTGTTAATTTTGAAGAAAAGCCCTTGTGTAAAGCTATGCATGTCTATCCCCATACTCTACAAGACTTCTCAATCCATCTGAATATGTACCTCTGTCATTTGCTACTACATGTTATTCTTTAGAACTTGATAAGGAAATGGTGGGTTACTTCTTCTCCATGAGACAATTCCAATAGCCTACTTGAAGCAATATCTAGATGTTGATTTGAACTCAAAAACATCTTCTTCCCAATCTGCATCACAACATCCAAACAATTTCATTGCATCAACATCTGTGAGAGAATGTTGATGCCCATGTTCCTTTCTAAAATGTGAAAATCCTTTCTAATTGTTTCCCAATGTTGTAACCCATATCTTGTGACAATTTTTTTGAGCAATTTCCATTTTAGTCTTCACATTTTAGAAATCACTCATATCCTTAATATCTAAAGGATATGTTCAATGTATCTCCTTTGAATCAAATTAAACTTCCTATTGCTCAAATATTTTACTACTTGCATAACCAAGTAGGATTAATGGATATCTCCATGATCCAACATGTTAAATTCTACAACAATTTTGATTTTAAGAATTAACAAGATAACTCCTGCTCATACAAATGCATAATCTACAGAGAAGGTTAAAATGATAAAATCCTGGACATTACGCTTGACATAAATATTTAGATATGTAGTATAATGTTGTAAACCCTCATTCATTAAATGTGCACCAATGTGTCAATATCATGCCCTCTAGGATTTCTAAGACTTATACATTTACTTTTTGCAACATGCACACCATATGCTTGTTGTCTTGTTGTACATAACCCTCAATTTGTTCCATACATATATATTCCTACAACATAGAAATAATGAATGTTGTCTCAACATCATGTTGATAGATATGCATATGCATCATTATTGCAATTGTTGAGATTTCTATAATGGATGCCATCTTCACTATTGGTATAAAAATCTTTGGGTTGTCTGTGCCCTAAATTTGTGTGTACACTATCACCATCAATTGAGATTTATATTTCTCAACTACATCACTTGACTTTGTTTTGTTTGAAAACCCACTTATTACTAGTTTCTTTCTTACCTATCGGTAGAGGAACACGTGCCCAAGTTTGATTCTTCACTAATGGCTCATACTTTTCATCCATAGCTTGTTTCAATTCTACCATGTTTTGGCCTTTAAGCACGATTTTTATTGTTCGGGGTTCGATCACTTCAACAGTCCTTGCATAACTCCATAGTGTCTCTAAGGCTACTAATCTAGGAATCTAAGGCTTCTCCATTTGTTTGTCCTCTATATTTTGTAAAAGTGAGTGCTTATGTTTTTTATTAGGGGTCCTATTAACAATTTCATGATATATGGATGTAATAGTGCTTGAGATGATTGGCCTCAGTGAAAGAGGATTCTATGCGAGGAACATAATAAATAATTCAACTTCAATTCCAGACTGAAGTAGGAAGATATTGGAAAGTAAGTGCTAATGACAGATCCTCGTAATAGGGCACATCCTAAAAGAACTAGATCTCACTGAAAAATTAGAATTATTAATGGGGCATTGATCCTAGGAACATGATTCTTAAGAATGAAATAATAAATGATGATAATATATTTTCCTTCAACTATAAGGGATTGATGCATATAAAGGATTGAATATAGGGAATTGGGGAATTCATCTAAGAGAGAGTATATAGGGTAACGTTATGGAGGGGGGGCATGGAAAATGGAGAAATAAGAATTGGGGTATTGTAATGAGAGAACTATAGGATATTGGTAGTGATGATGGTTTGGGATAAGGACTAAGATATAGGGATTTTGAGATAAGTGGTGTGGTTTTATCCATCAGAGGAAGAACATGTAAAGATATACATTTATGCATGTTTAAAGTTGTTGAAATGTGCTGTGGTGAGAAAGAGAAATAGTAGAAATAGCTAATTTATATTCTTTTCCATATTTGAAGAGAGTATATGTATTAATTTTATCATCATAGAGATCCCTACATTGTTGTTGGCATGGGAGACCTAGGATCAAATTAGAACAATCAAGTGGAGAAATGTCACAACCATAGTGTCTTGGAAGAGTCTCATGGAAAACATAATATTGTTGCATCAATTATTTTGTGTCGGGGTTTTTTAAGGTAATGATATGGAGGGGAGGGATCTAGGGGTATTTTGTGTTTGGTTTTTGTAAGATAATAATATTTGGCTCTAATGGAGGGGAGCACTCTATGGGGGGACTGGGTCTTAAGATATATAAGTATATTGATCCAACCTATTGTTTTAATACATGAAAATTTTTCATAGAATGTGTGTGATTTTAATCGAAGTGACATCATTGGTTTGGGATGGAGGATGAAGAGATAGTAAATTTATGGTATTGAGGTGAGTAGGGAGTAGGCCTTGTCTAGTAACATGGTCTCATTTAACTTATCCAAAAATAACGCTTCCCATCAACTTGTGGAAGTAGTAGAATAGTCAACTATTGGTCTGACAACTTATCACACTCAACTCCTATTGGAGCACACAAGTGTCTAGGATAGTCAACAAGATTCTTAGTAGTCTTCGTAAAATGTAATCACCTTTATGTACACCAAACTACAAAGGTGATTCTCACTAGCAATGTTTGTTTTGATAATTGTTTTTGTCTCTAGAACCTAGTTTGATTTTTGTGCCATATTTGGCCCACAAACCGATTTTCCATTTACTCCTCCATCAAATTCTTCATTATTATTCCAATATTATTTCCTTTGTATGGATGATAATTATCTTTTGACACAGACAATGAGGAAAAAATTCCTACTCTAACTACTCCTCTTACTCCTAAAGCTTGACCATTTCCAAGACAAGTTCAATAAACTTGGGAATTGCTATCCCTAGTGCACATTGCTTGGTAACTCAAATTGTTTTTAATAGAAATGAGCACTAGGGAACAAAAAAATATGCATCTCCATAGGTAGTGAACAATTCATTTAACAAAAAACTGACACGAGTTAAAACCTAATTCCTTTCACATAGAACTTAACTATGGAAAGTGTGTCCAAAGAACACTTACCCTTGGGATATTTCATCATCAATTGATAAGTCATTAGTTGAGATGTGATTTAAAATAAAGTTAAATGGATTGGGAAAAATTGTAGTTTACTAATTTCTTGATGAAACAATTTCCATGGTGACATTGAATTCCTTTCTCCTCAGGAAGCCATAAAAATACGACAAAGATCGAGGATTCACTTACTGATTGCAGTGGCATGGCCCCTTTATCGAGTCGGGGTGCTCCTCTGTCGATCCTAGCTTTTATCTCTTCCATCTCCTTGTCGATGTGGGCCGCTAGTGTATCGATATTCGATTCCGAGTAATCTTTCTCAAGAGGGGAGCTGTGGTGCAGCCAAGAGGTATGAGCTAGTGCGCCTGAGGAAGAGCTAGGGCATTTGGGAGCTAGGGCGCTGAAAGTTAGGGTCTAGTCAGAGATAGGGAGCTAGGCATGAAGTCAGATATGAGTTGAGTCCAAATATGAGCGAAAAGTTTTGTGTAGTGGTGGAGCGATTTTTGGTTTGTTTTGTGTTTATGTTTTTCTATTTTTGTTTTTTGTTTTACTTATATATTATACAATATATATACACTTATAAATTATATTATTTAATATATATATATAAATTTTAAATTATATAATATATAATATATAATCCCTAACTCATAGTCCCAGAGATATCGTCATGGATACATCATTATCACCTAACTGAGAGCGAGGGACATTAGGAAGGATAACATAGAGATACCCCAATTGGGAAAATAATATTGTATAATTGTTCCTTTTCGATGGCTTCATCCTCATTTCTAGGCATAGTCATGGATACATCCTTGGTGATGAGGAGAATAAGGGATTCCATGAACTACTCTATAAGAAATGGATCATTGATATTGAATTTTCACAAGGCACATCTTATTGGGTCATTGATATTGGATTTTCACAAGGAAAATTTTATAAGGCACATCATTGACATAAGGCACATTTTCACAAGGCACATTTATATGGGATACTCTCTAGGTTTACTTTCAAACATTGGGATGTCAGAGGAATTTTTATTTGGAATATTGGGCAAATTGGTATCATGGAAGATAAGATCATTGATTAACTTGGTCAAATCATGGAGATTTAACCTTTCCATAAAAGTCACAAAAGGTTGGTTGGCATTAGCTCCAATATTGGTTCCATCATTAGTTTAAGCCATGGTGGAACTTGGGTTGGAGGAAGATGAAGGAACATAAGGGGTAGAAATGGGTTCAGAACTACATGTACCAACACCCATTTATATCTGAATTCAAGCAACTCCATCCTCTAAAGAGAAATGGCTCTAGCCTATAAGATAATTGGATTCACTCAAACAAAACCTATTCTATGGATAAGAACCCTCCAATCAACCAAAAATATAGGTAGTAAGGGTCCCCATGTGGATGAGTGAAGGTACATAAGAGAATTATAACTAGGAGACGTCAGGTGATAAAATCCCAATGCCCTGAAGAAATATATCTTAGGTGTCCCCCCTATCTTAGGTGTTAGAAAGCATACACCAAGCATACACCAAGCATAATACTTATCTTAGGTGTTACCAATCATACACCAAGCATAATACTTAACTTAGTTTTAGCTTGGTGGCATGAACCAGGCATACAATTTAAGGTGTGGGATGTGTGCATGTGTGGTGTGACTAACTTGAAATGAAAATTATTGCAAACAAAAGTAACTTACAATTAGTTGAAATTTAAACTATTCAGAAAGTAAGTAACCAAGATAAGTACTAAATTAAATGATTTTTTCTTTATCTAAGTTTGTTGGATCATGTTGTCATTGATGCCAATGGTTTGATTATTTGGGAGATTGTTGGATCATATGTCATTGATGTAAATGGTTTGATTGATTGATGTCATTGTTTGATGATTGATGAACAATGTATATGTATTTTCCTTGATGAGAATGATAGATTTCAAAGTGGAAACCAATTGATAAAGATGGATCATTGATATGATGCATAGATGAAGATGGATCAATGAGTTGTCAGTGATACATGATGATGCATAGTTTGTTTGATGAAAAGATGACTCATTATTGTCTTATCATGATTGATAAGGTGCGCAAATGGATGAACTCCAAAGTTTTCCCCTTATGGTGAAAGCCCTCATGGGAAGACGCTTTGCAGATTGAGTTATCCTAGAAGAACGGTTGGAGGACCCATGCTTGTATGTGGAATAATGAGATGAAGATCAATGAATTTGTTGATGAAACTATCCTAGATGGATAGTTCTTGTCATGCCATTTCTGGTGGTATGTGGAATTTTACATAACTCCTCACGGTTTGAGAGTTATGGCCTTATGAAGTTGGAGGACCCCGCTATGAAGGTTAGAAGCCCCCAAGGTCAAAGAAGTCAAAGTGCTTGAAAAGAAGAAATAATTATTTAAATGATAAAGTAAAGTGACAAAATCAAGAAGGAATACTTAAATGATAAAGTATTGGAGAACCTTCTATTCATGGAAAGTGGTTAACTCTAAAATATGGAAAATAGGTTAAGTGACCTAGAAATGGGTTAAGTAACCTAAAAATGGGTTAAGTGACCTAGAATATGAAAGTATAAATAATATAGATATGGTCTCTTGTAGATCATCCTTTTTGTGGATCAATGGACAGCTTCTTGTGAGAATATCTTTTGGAGTATTGATGGAGAGATTATTATTGGTGTGGATCTCTTGAGCATGATTGAAGATCTATTCAGAGGAAGAGAGAGAGAAGAGGATCTCATGGATGCATCAAAGTTTCGGCAATATCAGAGATCTTGACGACAAAATTCTCGGAACTTCAGAAACCCTAGCTTCTGAGGTATACACGGGTTGTCTATGCTTAGGGTGTGTATACATTAAGGTACATGCGGGATGTCTAAAGACAAGGAGCATATGGTGGATAAAATGGTGAATAATTGTGTTTGAGCTGGTGCCAATCTCTTGGATGATTAGGCAGGTTCCAGATCTGCATTCTATGGCTTCAGATCTATCACCAAGACACTGGTATGATTACATTATTTTCTTTATGAATACTATTGTTTGATGTGATGGGAATGCTTAGGGAATTATTGGTATGGCCTCTATGATGTGGTTTAGTTTGGTTGATTTGGTTGATGGAGTGATCAGTACTCTTGTGATTCAGTGGTGACATGATTGCTATGGTATACTAGATTCTTATATATGTTTGAGATAGCATTCATATTGATCTATTGTGGAGCATGAGAAATCTATTGGAGAGCTTGGAGATGTTGTAACTGACTGTGGGTCAGTTTGGACAGTGGAAGACAGAAGAGAAAGTGATTGCAGGTTGCAGAGGATCTGAGCATGTGAAGCAAAGAGAAACCCTAGTTTCTTAGAAGCATACGCATGTTGCATTGTACACTAGCTACGTGCACACATAGGTTGTAGTGATCCAGGGCACGTACACATGAAGATTGCACTACTAACAGGTCATGTACCTGTTGAGGATTGTTGCCTCATCTCAATTGGTGCTGAGGGTGTAAGAGGAGTCTTGCATTATAGAGTTGGTTCTTTTATAGAGTTGTACTCTATTCAGTTGTTGCTGATAAACCCTGGATTGTTGTCCATAATAAAAATAAAAATTGTACATACATCTTGTGTTCTTTGTGCTCCTTGTGGTGATGACTTGTTGATGATATGTGTTGCTAATATATGTTGTTGATATATGTTCACATCTAACTTGTTATAAATGACAACAATGGGTAATGAATAAATGTTGAATGTTAACTAAGGAGTTTTATGTGAAGAGGGAATTTTTGGGAAAAATAGCCCCACACTCATTCACCCCCCTCTCTAAGTATGGTAGGTGTGTCCAACAATTGATATCAGAGTGAACCTTCACTACAAGCCTTAACAAGTTTGAAGTAGATCCATAGACACACAAATGGATGATGAATTTCCAGTCCTTGATGAGGAAGATTATTCTACTTGGAGAATAGAGATGATATTATATTTGAAGATAATGGGAGAAGCTATTTGGAAGGCAGCCATTGGTGGATCAGTTCCATTGAAGAACAAGTCAAAGTTTGCAGCTCAAAGGGAAGGAAATAAGAATGATGCATTGGCTCTCAAGACCATTCTTAGTGGACTCTCAAGCCCTATCAAAGAGAGCATGGGACAATGCACTTCTGCCAAGGATCTATGGCTAAAGCTATAGGAGACATATCAAAGCAAGAAGGAGAAGGAAGAAATTGAAGATCACTCCATCAAGATCATAAAAGGTAAAGAATCATCAAAAAATATTTAATGCATTGTTTCTAAATGTGATTTTGAAAACATTTCAAGTGAAGATAAAGAATCAAGTAATAATAGCACAAAGGAAGATATTGAAGACATTTCAAATGAAGGCAAAAAATCATGTGATAGTGTTGGCAAGAAGGAAGATATTGAAGGTAAATAATCTCCCAAGACTCTTGATTGCAATGATTCAAAGTGTGATGATGTTGAATTTTTCTCAAGTGAAGAAGATGATCTAGAAACAGTTTGTGTAAAGATTGATGATAGTTATCCCATGGAAAGAATAGAAGAAAATCTATTAGAACTTCAAAAGGAAATTGAAGATGGTTTATACATGTATAAGAGTGATAATTTTTATACACACTATAAATATCTTTCGGATAACACTAAGAAGATTCTTAGGAGGAGTCAAAGGTACATCTTGAAGTTAAAGGGAATGCTCAAAGAACAAGAAGAGAGTTATAAATTAGAATAAAAGGAAGAAGAGATCACAAGACTAAAGAAAGGAAAAGAAGATATAAATGTAGATGATGAGATTAGCAAGAGTTTTGAAACCATTGTCCATCTCAAGACCCAAATTGAAGAAGCCAAAAGAATAGAGGAACTATTGAAGATTCAAATAAATGAAAAGATAGAGTCATGTTGTATGCTAGAAGCTGAGATTGTTGACCTTAGAAAGAAGGTAGAGAAGTCAAATAAATTCTTGAATAGCTCATAAATCTTGGATGAGATCTTGGAAAGTCAAAGGTCATCATGTGATAAATCAAGTCTTGGATACAAAGGAGAAGATACACATGTTGAAGAAAGCACCTAAAAGAACCATGAGGTAAGTTCATCAAAGAAGGAAGACAATGTTGCAAAACAACCATCTACAAAAGACAAAGAAGATTTCAAAAGAACAAAGCAAGGAAGACATCAAGAAGCTAATTTTGGGACACCAAAGCAAAGGTATGAAAGTATTTTTCATGGGCATTGTTATTCATGTAATGGATATGGTCACAAAGATTTTGAATGTAGATCTTATGAAAGGATATATAATGGAAGATTCTATAACACCACAATGTGTTGGAGATGTGATCAAGTAGGACATATTTTTGTTCACTGTAACTCCATGAGATGCTACAGTTGTAGTGGATTTGGCCACAAATCCCAGGAGTGCTGGAACACGAGAAGAAATTCCATGATGAGAAATTCACATAGCATGGCTAGAAGAAGGAATGAAGTAAGAAAGGGAGACATCTTTGAAAATATGGATGCTCAGAGCTCAAGTTTTGAGGAGAAGGGTCATCTACAAAAGTGGGTGAAGAAGACACAACAGCCAGAACAGAATGAAAGACTGAAGGGAAGCTTAAGTAAGACATCTACTGAGGCATACGCGGGTGACAGTGGTGATAGTCACGTACATACGTTGGCTGACCTTGCATAGGTCGCATACACACGTGCTCTGTTGTGCGACAGGCTGTGTATATGTGGTAAAGCCTTGGGAAAAAGGAAATGAACATGGGTTGCAGCTTGATGTGATGGTATAACTCTGTGTTGCAGGGTCTGACATTGTTTATTGCAGGTTTTGACATTGTTTTTTGCAGGTTTTCATGGTTCAAAGTTAGATCACGCAAGGTTATGATATAAAATAAATCTTGGTTGCATGGCACTAACCCATGAGTATGGATTGATGTTGATCAAATGCTCATCTATTGGATTATGTAAAATAATATGTTGGGTTACATGGCTGGTACATAATTGAAGTTTCATTGATATATCTTATGATGTATTATTGGAATCATATGGTATAGTTGGATATCATGGGGCATGCATTTTGCATGTGGATGGGCTACACATTGAGACATGTAGTTGGTGAGTTGAGTTGATAGTCATGTTGTACATCATTGGGGAGTCTTAACTTATTGATGCATGGTTGATATACTTGCTTGGTGCAAGTAATGATGCATG